>OZ005736.1:182887000-182924749 GCA_963930755.1 Eudasyphora cyanicolor | reverse complement strand
AAATCAATACTGAGTCAGTCAGTTACTCAGTCGGTGAGACGGAACGGTATTATTTTTAGTTTTCCGTTGACATTTTGTCTTCTTCTTCTTCCTAGGTATTATATTTTACACTCATCTGGAAACCTATATTTTTTTCCCCCAGTTGTTGATATTATTTAGTATGTATTTTTGTTTTAAATAATATGGGGACCGGAAATGACTAATTCGTATTACAGTTTAAGTGTGACGACAAATCGTTCACTTGAGCCGATGAAACAACATTCGTTGGAACAAATCGTCTTCCTCTTCCCCCTTCTCCTAAACAATAAATACTCGAACATACTTATGCACTTACATTCGAATACATAATTGCGAATACGTCCAAGAATGCCGGTTATGTTGTGAGTATTACAACGAAAAGACATCGAACATTGCTCTTAGCAAATCAATGCTGGAAACCATTGGTCGATTATAAATGGTCACAGAATGTTAAAGGCAAGACAGTCCAGTCCGTCCACATGCAGTCAGTCAATACTCTTACCAAATGAAATAGTTATGCACATGGCTATGGCACAGTGGAATGATTAGTGTCGATTCACACGAGCCAACTTTAGTCGGGGTAATTCGGAAGTTCATAGGAGAGAGAGAGGCATGAGGAATAGAAAGAGGAATTCCGTTTATATTGTTCATAGGCGTGAGAGGCAGGAGGAATATAAAGGGGAATTCCTCCATTTCTATTTTTCCTCTCTAGTGATGTCAAACGGGGAAAAATGAATCCCGGAATATATATCACATTATTAAGAATGAAAAATCCCTAAAATCCCGGATATCAAAAAATTTCGGAATCCCGAAAAATCCCGGGATTAGCAATTTAAAAATCCCGAATCCCGGGATTTGTGAAAACCAATCCTGCGTGACATCTCTACTCCTCTCATATAAACTTCCGGATTGCCGCAGCTAAATTTACCTAATGTGAATCGGGACTTACTAACGTGTTTCATAGCTAAATCAAATCGGAATCAATAGTTTTCCTTAAAAGTAGGAGATTCAGCCAACCAATATTCACCATTAACCTTAAAATTGTTAAATATTTTAGTTCCAAAGCACTGCAGATTTCTTAATTGCAGACTTTGTTCCATCTAAGTTAATTCCACTTTACACAGACGCTAAAGCAAAATATGTTGGACTAATAGCGATCAAGAAAACGGCAAATACATGTCTTCGGGCAGTAGCCCAACAGGACAACATGTGCTGGAAAGGATTGGACAACATGTGCTATTCGGTACATATGATTTCAATAGCGTCAATGAATTTTACTACATGGGTGCTAACGTAAACTCTACGAATTATGTACAAGCGGAAGTACGTAGAAAGATTACAAATGCGGACCGCTTTCTCTTCATGTATAAGCCGCATCTGTTCTCGAGGCATACAGCATGGAAAATGTAAATAACCATTCACAATACTTTGACACTACGAGCTGCCAAGACAAACACGGTAGTGGTCGATCAATTGAGGTGTACACGCCAGATTTCATCAAAAATCCACAAAATTATTTTTGGCGACCATCGGTTGAAGGTTTGTGGGCTAGCTGAAGTCATAGGCATTTCAAAAAGTCCTATACATCGCATATTGAGGGAAAATTTGATGATGGGTGCCGCGTTTGCTCACAATCATAACAATGCACCAGTTCACACATCCACTATTGCTGGACAGATTGATTGAAAAACAATAATGATAGATACTGTTAAATCCTGACAAAATTTCTACTTTTACTGCTTCGCTCTTCGTTAGTTCTTCCTTACTGTTTATACCCTACACCACATTGTGGTACAGGGTATTATAAGATTGTTTCATAGCACATGTTTGTAACACCTTGAAATGCTACAGCTAGACCCACCTTAGAGAATACCGATCGATTCAGAATCACAAGCTGAGTCGATTTAAGTATGCCTTCCGTATGTCCCTCTTATGTTGTTCGTTGAGTACATGTAGCAATTTCACTCCTATCCTGCTAAAATTGTGCAGTTAGAAGTCTTTCGCACATGGATAGAACCTTGGTTGAAATCGGTTCAGATTCGTTTGGTCTTTTAGCCACATAGAAGCTGTATTTTACATCTAATTGTTTTGAAATTTAGCATAGTCTATTTATCCGAGGACCAACTTTGCCGAATTTGAAGAAAATCGGTTCAGATTTAGCTCCCATATATGTATAAGTTTCGTCAGATTTGGCTCTTTAGCCCTATATAGGCTGTAGTTTACATCCAATTGCTTTGAAATTTAGCATGGTAGAGTTTCTTGATGCATGGATCAAAATTGCAGAATTAGAAAAAAAATCGTTACAGATTTAGTTATAGCTCCCATATTATGTTTCGTCCGATTTGGCTACAGAGGCAGAGACGTACCAAATGTAAATTGAGTAAACAAATTTTTTTAGTTGAAGTATAAAATGGGTTTCATATAGTCGGCACTGCCCGACTCTCTGTTTTGTTTTTATCGAAATAGAGTTGTTAAGTTTATATTGTACCGATGGTTTATGTTTTGCTAAATCTTTTGAAAAAATAAAATAAAATATATATTTTTATCTCATAAATATTCCATTTCTGCCCATTGTGCTTTTAAGCCGAGTGTTTACAGCAGTATTAAGAAAATGAAAAAAGTGACACACATTTCTACCGCATTACACCCAAGGAAATAATGTCCGTCCCTATTGCCCTGTTTACATAAAACGATAATTATGAGCCACAGTGACATCAACAATCAACACCATCAACTATCACCGAACGACCGACCTCCTTGTCGGTCTGTTTGGTTTGTCGGCGGAACTGTTTGTTCAGTATGGCCACACCCGGCCAACCGGTATTCAATGAAGTTGGGAATGTAACAGCGTCAGAATGGAGGAGCGCACACACAGTTTAAGATAAGATTGTAAATAACCTGGATTCGTTGCGCTGTTCTTTCGTCCGCTCTCTTGATGGCTGCGGAAGATTTCCCGATTTCTTTCACACTTTGCGGAAAAAAGGTGCTCGCACCTTTTTTGGGATATTCGATGTTCTGCAGGCAATCGTCGTCAACCATTCCAGGGCGGCAGGCACAATTGCTGCCGTTGGCCAACGACGATGACGACGACGTGTAATATCGATGTTTATTGTTGGGATTATTGGTAGGCGCCAACCATTTGTTTAACGACAATCTCACCATAAGGTGTGAAGAAAGGTATTACCAGAGTCATTACACGAACACACACCAACCGCACTTATCGTTTCGCTGAACAGAGGAAATGTTTATTTTGTTTGTGTTCATTTCGATATTGAGGATTAGATTTGAATGTGACAGATAATGGACAACATATGTGTCTGATATTTTCTATATAATCTGTGCACAATTGTCATTATTTGTTGAGTGTATAGGTGTCATTGGCTTTATTGGTTGCGTCTTGTTTTTTTTTGTTAGTTTGCCAATTCTAAGCCTATATGCTTTGGCTTATTTATAAGTACTTAGTATTATGGTGACCATATGGCTACACTAAGTGTGCACAATTATTATATACTATGCAACAGGAAAAAATAATATAATTACACACATACATTTGAACAATAGCAAAAATAATGTTGACTTCATCTGGCAACTATAGGATGTTTCAAAATTCACTCCAGTTTTTAATTCGCAGGGAAAGTGTTGAAAGCTAAAAAAAATTTGACAGCTGCGAGCATAGCCGCACATCTCTTAAATATCACTGATAGCGTCCGACGTCTGTCAAAGTATTGTTGTGTGCTCAGAAAACAATAGGATGACATTAGTGTTTGACAGACGCCGGACGCTTTCACTGATACTCGTATTTAATGGCGAATTATTTTCTGCAAAAAAGTGCAACATGTTCATTGCCCTTTTTCCGAAAATGGCACTTTTGTGATACTTTTTTGAAATTTGGTAATTAAGTTACTCGAATTTAGCACAACTAAAATTTCAAAATTTCAAAAAAAGCGATATAATAATGCTGTTTTCGGAAAAAGGGCAATGCAAGTGTTGCACTTTTTTGCAGAAAAGAATTCACCATAAGAGTGGCTATGTTAGAGTGGCTGAAAATATATGTTCTGACTAAAGTCGGTATCAATGAAACTGCCCTTGACTGTCTCAGCTTTCTTAACAAAATGGCTGAGCAGTTCAATATTCACATAATTTGGGTGCCGGGCAACAGAGAACTGCAAAGCAGATGAACTTGCAAGACTAGCAACTATGTTTACAATGTCTTCGTAAGAGATACTGCCCTTACCGCAACAAATGAGAGGTGCTCACTAGTCCGGAACTGCGTACATTCCAGGCTGATGTAGCCCTGCCTAAACTCCCAACGCCGTGCTGTCGTTGTCGAAACTGAAAGTCACAATTATCTGACTTTTGCAGAAGCTGTGGAGACGAAAAGGAGGAGGGATCAATAGAACACCCTCTGTATCAGTTCCCCGCTCTCCCCATTACGCGGCTGGCTTCCTGACTCTGATTTCTTTGAGGAGTTAGCAAACTTGGATGATGTCAAAATCCGCCAATTCTTGAGCTTTCTAAAGCAGTTACATTAATTCAACGGGAGCGAGCCAGGCATTCTGCCTGCTACTCTTAACCTAAACCTAAGACTTTGCATTTTGTTAACATAAATGTATCAAGGACCGACTTGACCAGTTAGTGCAGTGTGTTTATTGACCTTTAATGGTTCACGACCATCAAACCTTTGCAGTCAGTGTATTACTACGTTAGAATAATCAAGTTACCTGTCTCTATCATTCAATCCAAAATTTAGAGCAATCGACTTTAAGTTAATCAGTCCTGCTAAAACATCATAAAAGTTACCTGTAAATATAGGAAAAAGTAAAAGATCAGTTAAAATGAGTGTTATAAAATATTAAAAGTATTTTATGAATTCTAATAGAGTATTTTTTGTTCAGCTGTTGAAAGTCACAATTATCTGACTTTTGCAGAAGCTGTGTACTAATTCGGTATTCACTTGGCTGCACACATGTGTACTTATCCGAGTCAAATTTCTGCCCTATGTGCACTTAAGCGAAATGTTAATGGTGTTTCTGCACTCAATTTGATCATAACATGAATGGATATCAAAAAATGTAGAAAATAACACAAGCATTATTTCCTCTAAATTTCAAAAATGTTTGATTTTTTCTCTGAACTTTAAACATGAAAAAAAAACAAACAAACAGATATTTTTTTTTAATATATATTTAAAAAAAACAGATATTTTTTAAAACAGCTAAGCTGAAAAAATAGTTCTATTAAATGCAAATTATTAACTTCAATGAAAATGAATGAATCAATGAAACATTAAAGTTTCCCTTTCGTGCAGGTAAGAACAAAAGGCACTTAAGTGAAATGCAGCTAAGCGAAAAGTGCTTAATTCTCTACCATCTCCTGGAAACTTGGATAAAATTGGAATAGTTTTCTTAAAAAAAACGAAACCATATAACAACAATGAGGGACCTATGGATTATATTTTAATCAACATAAAATGTAGTTTATTTTTTTTTAAATAAACTTGATAACTATCTATAGTAGCATTCCATAAACATTCTGACAGACGTTCGCATTGTGTTTATCTTACGTATTCTACTTCCACATGGAATGACTTCACTAAAAGTTCCTCAAAAAATGTCTATGAATCATAATTGGTTGTTGGTTCGTCGTTGTTTCATTCAAAACAATTACACATAATCAAGTCATAAAAAGAAATACACTCATGTATGTGAATGAATGAAGAATGGACGGATGGACAGACCAATGAACACTACAGTATCCCGTATATCCATTCAAAATACATACATATATTGTATACGAGACGCTATCGCATCATCAAATTTTATGAAATCTACAACAGTAGCCGCATCAGCAGCAACAACAACACATCATCATCAGCTGTTGTATGGCGCGTCAGTGCTGTAGGTCAGTATTGCTTTCTGTGGCGTTTCACTTTGTCGTCTTCTTGATTGGTTTAGAAGAAAAACAGTTTCGTCATGAGACACATTTTTGGGCACAGTGCCCACTAGATATATGCTTCATTAAGAAATGACAATAAAGCCTATGACGGGGGGGACTTGGTCCATAAAGTTTCTCGCCTATGTATGTATGTATGTATGTACATGAAAGAAAGAAAAAATGCAGAAATCACGCAATATTATTGACATTCAATTTAATGTTTGTACAATGAAATTTCCAAATAAAATAAAATATTTTAATTAACAGGCGCCTTTACTGCTTAACCGAAGTGAAAATAAAATAAATGAATTGTTTTCGCCCTTATTTCAAAATGTGTGCACAGTTCATACCGTTTGTGCGGTCAGAAATGTCACTTTGATTTTGATTAGTTAAGAGGGTTGAACGATAAGTTTGGTTAAATTGCAGATATATACCACAAAGTGGATCTGCCCTTTCCAATAGGTTCAACAATATCTCTCGAGCTCACTGAAAACTAAAGATAGTATAAAATATATACAATATAATATCGGGTCCAATGTTTGTTATTTACCTTCTTCACAGTATACCAACAATTTCAAGATAAATCTACGGCAGTGTCACCTACCTTTTATTCTCAGTATATCATTGAATATAACGAATGTGAATCATTTTCGACCATAAGTGAAGAATTTTGTAATAACGTGAGCACCACCTTCCGGACTACAACATATATTAATTTTAAGCCAGCCAAACCACTGGCTTAAATGTATGTCCTCGGGTATGAGACGTTTAAACGTTTCCTCTCTTCAACCTAACCTCAACCTGGTATAGACAAACACGAAATCAATCGGTTCTGACATTTTGGAGATCATCCACGACTAACGAACTCACACACAATACACCACACATTGGCACGGGGTATTATAAGTTTGTTTCATGGCAGATGTTTGTAACACTTAGAAATTCTACAGGTAGACTTTAAGTATACCAATGAAGTCAGAATCACTAGCTGAGTCGATTCAACTATTAATATGTCTATTATCAAATTCTCTTTTGAACTTGCACCAAGAACTCAAACGTTCAGGGAGAAATTGTTCCCCCTCTTGCCGACTACCTCTCTCTCCTACAAAACGCCGATAATCTGCTGAACATTCAGCCAGTGTAAATCGGGACTATCCTTCCGGCCATCTAATGTTGTTCGTTGAGTACAAGTTGCATTTTCTTCGATCGTGCTGAAATTTTGCAGTTAGCAGGCTTTTGTACCTGGAAAGAACCAAATTGAAATAGGTTCAGATTTCGATATAGCTCCCATATATATGTTTCGTCCGATAGCCTTATAGAAGCTGTATTTTACATCCAATTGTTCTGAAATTTAGCATTCTGAAATTTAGTTTCTTGATCCAAAGACTAACTTTACCGAATTTGAAGAAAATCGGTTCAGATTTAGATATATCCTAACGTCGTTGAAGCAAATTTTTAAAATGAATCGTGAGTTATGCAATATTTTGTGTTTCTTTTCGATTATATGGACTTCATAAAGTTTTCATACGTAACAAATTTAACGATGCACTAAACAAAAGCTACGCCACTGCACGTTTTGTTTTATTTTTATAAATATACCAAATATAATATAGACTAAAGTCGGACCGGCCCGACTATGTAATACCCTACATCACTATTTGCATATCTTGTAGAACGCAAAGGCGGAAGTGAGAAGGTTGAGTTAGTGGCTTCACGCGTTTAAGGCTTTTCAAGTGCTCTGAATGTTCAAGACCATTGAAACGCAAGACGCACCAGCGAAATGTCTGCTGATTTCAAAATCAGCTGACGTGCTATTTTTTTATCTTTGAAGCAATTTATAAAATAATTCGTGAATTATACAATTTTTTTTTTAAATTTTATGGACTTCATAAAGGTTTAATACGTGACAAATTTGTTAATTGACTTTTATTTTTATAAATCAACTAAATATATTATAGACTAAAGTCGGACGGACAGACTATGCAATACCCTAGATCAAAATTTGCATATCGTGTAGAAAGTAAAGGCGGAAGTACAGTTGGTTGCTTCAATCGTTTAATGATTTCCAAGCTTTCTGAACATTCAATACCAATAAAAAGCAAAACGCGTCCGAAAAATGTCTGCTGATTTTAAAATGATCTTCCTTCCTATCTAGAATGTTTCCCAGATATTTGCAATTTTGGAAAAAACCAGCTCTGTTTCATTTAACCGAGGAAGGTCCACATGTGGGAGCTCATTCTTTCTAGTTTTGGTTAACCGACCCAAACCGTTGCTTCTGGCCAATTTGTTTAGAATCACCTGTAGGATGTCTATACCGACGTTGAGGAATTTTCGTTAATAATAATGCCGGTAAACGTAAGCGTAACTGAACTCTGACATAGCCGTAACGTTACCGGCAGAATCAATTAAATTTTTCGCACTTAAATGAAAAATGCCCTAATGCGTTATTCACTTAGCTGCACTAATGTGCACTTATCCGATACAATACCTTCCTAATGTGCACTTAAGCGAAATGTTGATGCTGATTCTGCATTCACTTTGATTAGAACATGATCGGAATCACAGCAACAACAAATGTTGGAGTGTCGCTGCGTTTTTGTGTAATATTGAGTGCAGATAAATTGTTTGTAAAAAGCAGCCAAATGTTATATGTTGTATAAATAATGTCCTGCTTGTGACAAAAAAATTATGCTAATAAAATTACCAATTTGCAAATTATTTTCCTATTTGTGTCAGAAAGGACAAAAGTCACTTAAGTGCAAATCAGCTTAGCAAAAATTTTGTACTACAAACAAACCTCGAATGACCACTAGTTTCTAGAGCTATAGAAAGCCTTATAATTTACAGTATTGATGCCCGTGAGTGATTGTACAAATAATGCTTTTAATTGAACTGGGCACTTAACCGAAATGCACATAAGCATAATATTTTCTAATAAAATCGAACCAGTAAATCCTCGAAAAAGAACCAGTTTCTAGAGGTACGGAAAGCCTTATAATTTACAGTGTTGATACCCGTCAGTGACTGAAAAATAATGCTTTTAATTGAATTGTGCTCTTAAACGAAATGCACGTCAACATAATATTTTCTAATATAAGCGAATCAAGGCGCACATTAATTTTTCTTTTGTACGGGTAAACACTAAAGTCACTTAAGTACAATGCAGCTAGGCGAAAAATTCTGTACTACAGTTAATCCTCGAATAACCACCAGTTTCTAGAGTTCCAAAAAACCTTATAATTTACAGTATTGATGTCCGCCAGTGTCTGAAAAATAATGATTTTAACAGAATTGTGCACTTAAACCAAATGTGTATAAACATAATATTTCCTTTTGTGCTGGAAGGTACAACAGTCACTTAAGTGCAATGCAGTTAAGTGAAAATACATTAAATCCTCGAATAACCACCAGTTTCTAGAACTACAGAATGCATTACATTTTTAAGTATCTATTTAAGTACAAACCAGAGTGTGGCGGGACTTAAAAAGAAAAACAGAATATTTTTATTGATTTTAATGCGGTGAGTTGACAACTAATGAATCAACCCCAACACAAACAAACAATGACAGTCAGAGTAGGGCATTCACAATGATTTCATTCACTATGGTGTTTTAAGTCTGGGTTAGGCAAACGTAACCGTAACGCCCCCGTAGCGTAACGAATAAGCTGATTCAATCTGACATATGGAAATCAGTGTAAACGATTAGCCAACGAAACGTAAACGGACGGCTGAATCTACAGAAATTTGATTTAAACGGTACGTTTACGTGCATTTGCAAACAAAATTAGTAAAATAATGAAAAAAGAATAAATTTATGCGAAAATTTTTAAAAATATAAGTAATAAAATGATAAATTAGTAGCACATAAGTACAAAATAAAATTAATTTGTTGCTATTTTTGCTGTGAATGTCTGAGTTTTTCAAGTTTTGGGTAATTGCTCCAGCGGGCAACGTTTGCCAAAGCCGGCCTTTAATCGCGCTTTAAAGTTTAAGCAAAAGTAGCTTAGTCCCGATTTACACTGGCTGAATCGGCGTTTTGTGGGAGAGAGAGGCAGTCGTAAAGAGGGGGAAAACTCTGCCTGAACGTTTTGAGTTCTTCGTGCAAGTTCAAAAGAGAATTTGATGATAAGCTGCTGAAAAAACTTGCCTAGTGTAAATCTGGACGTAAACAGTATATTTTGAAAAATTAATGAAAATACTTAATATTTTCACTGTTACTTCGAACTGTTGATGTCATTTTATGTTTCTCACTGTGTAGTTGAGCTGAAGATCTAAGGGTTTCCTTCTAAGTAAATTTATTTTACCAAAATTACTACACGATACCCTTTGTTTTTTTTTTTTAAAAAGTTTTGGTGGATTTTGGATTTAAGAAATTTCATATATTTCTGATTTTGCTGTTGTATGTAGCCTTGTTGTCGTCTGGCTTGTCAATTATTTATTTTTAATCAATTACACCACTATGACACTGTCAGGCAGGCTGTCGGACAGACAGAAGACAAACAGACAGATATAAGTTGACGTAGACATGATTCTGGACGGACATAGTCAGGCAAATTGTCAGTTATTGAAATCAACAGCGACAATTCACTCACTCACTCAACTGATTCAGTCAGCAGTGGCCGTAATTCCCACTTGTAAATCGAAAATCGAAAAAATGTAAACCGCATGTCGGCAACGGCGGCAAACGAGCGGCAGCGCAACAAACATTAATGGCCAAAATTCAAATTGGCGTCAATGTCATTTCAAAAATTAAAGAAAAAAATATAAACGGAAAAAGACAAAACAACCACATAAACGACCAGAGTGACAATATTAACTCCCCACATTGAAAAACAAAAACTAATCGAATTGGACAAGGCTTGAGAGGAAGACGGTGACGACAACGACGTTTGCGTCGAGAGCTGGTAAAGCGCCTAATAACAATCCCCTTTGAGTTTCATTCGATTTCCGAATAAATCATTGTCGTTTGATATTATTACATATTTTTATTAAATATGTACTCCACTCCGTCCGTCCGTCTAACAATTACACTGTGAACATTATAGCCACTCTGTTGTGTTTGCGCTTGTTTGTTTTTCGTTAGGCTTACAAAACTGATAATTTTGAATTGAAATTCGTTACGATCATTTTATCTTTGGCTTGTTACGAAAACTCATCTCTTTCGTAACAATGTCCGAGTCTGGGGAGTTTGTTCATCGCTTTGTTTTCATTTTCAGAAATGCTTCCCCAAAATACGAAACGAAAAAAATGTAATGTAATAGAAATAATTGGCTTTTAATGGGAAATCATTTAGTTAAGGCTCTTTAAAAGGGCTCAATTATTAAGTGCTTAACTCGACAAAGCTCATTTTTATTAATTATGTAGAAAATATGTGAGTGAACAGTTTATATCTATGAAATATTTCCAGCATAAGATGCAGACAGATGTTTAGCAGAAGCTACGTAGTTTCATCATACATATGTATGATGAGCATGTGTGGTAGGGAGGGTTTGTCTAAATATTAAACATGTGAATTATGTCAGTCATCATTTGCGTTCTACAAACAAATTTGATAAGTTTGTTAAATTTCATTTAACTTAATCTATTTTGTTGTGTTTTGCAGAACTATCAAAAAACTTTATAAAACCCTCACTTACTTTTATTGTAAGGAATTTTGTGCACCTAAGTGATAATTGCCCTAATGAGGTATTCACTTAGCTGCACTCTGTACAGTGGGTTATTTGCAGGCAAATAAGTGGACAAAAAACAGTGAGCAATCGCTAAACCTGGATACAAAACTCCTTCTTGTTGGGGAACCAACATGCCAACAATAAGGGTAAGTCTACAGAATCAGCTCTGCACGAACTTGTGAGCACTATCCAATCGTTCATACGTTTCAAATAATTCACTATGGTGTCATTTCTTGAGATAGAAGGGGATTCTGAAAACATTCACTCAGATTCGGTAATTGCTTGATTAGACTAATTCAAAGCCTGCTCAACAGAAGATGCATAACAGCAAGTCTTGGGTCCACATCTGTATCAAGGAGGAGTACTGTCTTCAATTTGGAACCTCGTGGTGAATGAAATCCGTTGTGGCTGCAAGGTCGTGGCATACGCGAACGACGTGGCAATCACAGTAAGTGGAAAATTCGAAAACGTCCTTAGAGACATCCTACAGGTGGCTCCGAATATGTTGGCTAGATGGGCCAGAAGCAGCTGTTTGAACGTTAACCCAAATAAGACATAATTGGTTCTCTTTACTGGGATGAATAAGGTTCCACATAGGTACCCTCCTCATCGGATAAATGTAACTGTATGAATAATTCTAGATAGGAAACTGTTATTCAGACTTAACGTACTGCAACATGTAAGCAAGGCCAACGTTGATTTATATTCCTGCAGAAAGGCTGTAGAACCGCGGTGGGGCCTCTCTCCAAAAATCGTCCATTGGATATATATAAGCAGTAGTAGCTCATCCAATTGTGTCATTTGTCATTGTGGTATGGTGTACGGCATGGTTGAGGCCCTATGCTTCACAGGGAGTCAAGGAAAACATAAGAAGGACGGCAACTGACAAACTAACCAACCTACTATCAAAGGTTCAGAGAACTACCTGCCTATGCATAAGCGGACCTTTAAGGACTACTGCGACTGAGTCCCAACAGGTCCTACGAGTACTACATCTACTGTTCATTGATATTGTCGTGAGAAATGTTGCCACCGGAGCGGCATTACGATTGTACTGTCTACTGTCTCTGGAAGTACTCTGCAAAGAACTCAGTCTTGATGCAGCTCACAGACTACCAGATACCTGCAGTATCTATCAAGTCGAATTAATGGCAATAAGAGAAGCCGCCAAAAGGCTGAATCGTAACATAGCGACCGACACTGGCGTCGTCATTTAATCGGACATTCAGGCTGAGGTCAATTCTCTGGAGGCCACATCCCTAAATACACAGACAGCCCTCGACGGCAGCGGATCTCTTCACGAATGGCTTAGCAGTTTAACATATAAGTACACCGCTTATGAGTTCCTGGGCATAGGGATATCCTGGAAAGCTGTATGAACTTGCTAGGAAAGAGAGCCAAAGTCCACATGCAAGCCTTGGCTTAGGCAATCAGACAAGCCAGTGAAAGATTGTCAGAAATCAGCACCTGTAGGATAGCTAGACAAATCTGGCCGAGATACGAACTGCCTGACAGATCTTTCCGGTACCGATATTAGTACTAATGATAACTTTGTTTGTCAATAAGGTTGGTTTCTATGAGGGGCATACGAGCCCGTGGAAACACCAAGGACCTACATTGGTCTATGTGAGCTGGCATAACCGGCTGCCACCCTAACCTAACATAACATGTCGCAATTTAACTCCGGGGTGTCCACGTCAGAAATGGTTGAAAAATCCACAATATGGTATTGGATGACCGACGGTTGGAGGTTCGTGAGCTGGCTGAAGCCATAGGCATTTCAAAAAGTGCTATACATTGCATATTGACGGAAAATTTGATGATGTGAAAGATCTGCGCAAGATGGGTGCCGCGTTTGCTCACAATCAAGACAATGCATCAGTTAACACCCACTATTGTGGGTTTAAAGTTTCAAGTGTCCACGTTGTATAGTTTTTTTTTTTTGAGAACTCAAAAGTAAAGATCTCAGTGAATTTGTAAATATGGAAAACAATTTTCACCGATATGTAATACAATATTTTCATTTGAAAGCTAGATTCTACTTTGTCAGAGTCTGCTCCTTCGTTAACAACTATAAAATATTAGGTGGTAGAGGGTAAATGGGGCCAATGGGGTCGGCCAATTGAGGTGTCCACGAGAGAAATGGTAAAAAATCCACAAAGTGCTATTGGTTGACCGACGGTTGAAGGTTCATGAGCTGGCTGAAGTCATAGGCATTTAAAAAAGTGCTATACATTGCATATTGATGGAAATTTTGATGATGAGAAAGATCTGCGCAAGATGGGTGCCGCGTTTGCTCACAATCAAGACAATGCACCAGTTTCTTATACGCCAAATTAAGCTCCCTCCGATACTTTTTTGTTTCCAAACTAGGAAAAATGGCTCGGCGGAAAAGATTCGCGACCAATGAAGAGGTTGAAGTTGCGGTTGATGGCTACTTTCAGGAGCTAGGCAGTTCTTACTATAAACAGGATATGGAAGCTATTGAAAATCGCTGGAAAAAGTGTATCGAGCTAAAAGAGGATTATGTTGAGAAATAAAGAAACATTTTTCCAATTTTTTTGTGTTTTCTTTGTTAGGTCGGCTAATTTTGTCTTCGTATGTAATAATACTCTAAAAGATATGGAGTGGTGACCAATGATACTGCAAAAACAATACTTTCATATAAGCTCCCTAATCTAGTTGGGATCACATCATAACCTTCTACTCATGCGTGTATTGTGTACAGAAAAACCTCATTAAAAACTACAGTACTTTTCTGGAATACAATAATCCGAAATATACTATTATAATAGAAAAAAATAAGTAAATTTACTTTAACCTAACAACTGATAGCTGGCAGGCAACTCACCTTCAACAACTCGCAGAGCCTCGGAAAGAAGTACCTTTACATGGCAAACCTTTATACTACCATTCCTTCATTTCTATCGACAAGACATTGCCCCAAAACTCTGACATGAAAAATTTACATACATAAATACTCTACTAAACAGTTATCGCACTATGCCGCAGTGTGTGGATTCATTTAGAATAGTGAATATTTTGAAATAAAAAAAAATCCATTAAATGGATATTCATTCTGACATTGCATGTCAACTGTTTTATGTTCGTACTCATATAAATACCTATGACTACAACGTGGTCCGTTGGGGGTACCTACTACCTATGTACTCGTATATGGATGGATGGATGTATGTTAAATAAATACCTTGAAGTTTGGAAAAATATCCACAGGGTACGTATGAAAATGTCGTAAACAGAACAAAACACGGGGAAAAGTGACTCATTTCGGGTGTGTGAGTGTGTCTGTTGCTGAATGGCGACGGTTCATAGAAATGTAGAACCTACTATGGCACCATTAGCGGCGACGCAACCCCACCAAACACTCCGAACAACGACCTCCTTCCTTCCTGCCTGACAGACTGCTCCTTGCCACAGTGTTAGTTTGGTATACATAGTCATGCAGAACCCCTCCAAAAAATAACAGTTCTTTCATAGTTTTTTTTTTCGCCCATTTGGAATATGATATTTATGGTGAATATCGTTACAGAATTGCTGTTAAAAGTTATTTTTTTGTTTTTTTTTATTTTTCATAAAATATGGGCTTGTTATGACAAATCCACTGAGGTTGGGTTGAGAACTTTGGACTCGGGTAGATACACATATACGCCCTGAATGTAATAGCGTAGTTCACAGAGTGTAATATATGAGGACAAAGGACAAACTATGGCTCACAATTACATACACAATTAAATGACTATATTTTGTCAAAAAAGCCACACATCAACGAAGATATCTATGGTGGTTACCAAAAAATTCCATGCTATACAGAAAAACTCGAAGACGAATAGCCAGCCATTCTGCTGAGAGTAGAACCATGACGTCTTAGAGAGTCCGATACTGCAGAAATAATTGACAACTGCATGAAATGTTAAAAACGATCAAAAGAGATAAAGTCCTGAAGAATATGATGAGGGATAAGGTGAGAATGGTCGTATCCCAGGACGTAGGAGTTTCGTTCACTTCTATATAGAACGCAATTCCAAAATCAATAAACAAGTGGGCTTTGGTATCTTTTCTGAGGAATTTGAGCTATGGGTTTTACCAGGAAGAAATCTTAGCTGCTAAAAAGGTAGCAGAGTGGGTTTTCAGCCAATTGTTCTGACCAAAGTCGGTATCAATATTTGCTCTGATAGTGAAGCTGCTATCAAGACCCTGGGAACTATATAACTGAATTCAAAAACTGCCCTCGGCTGTGGCACATCTCTAAACGAGATGGCTGAACAGTTAAATATTCACCTGATATGGGTGCCGGCCGACCAACAGGGATATACCAAGGAACTGAAAAGCAGATTAACTTGCAAGACTAGGAACTATGTTACACGCTCCAGGGGAAATGGAATATGTGGGTATGCCTCTAGCGACCCGTAAGCGCTTCTTGAGAGATAGTGCCCTTACGGCAACAAATGATAGGTGGTCACTAGTCAGATTTACTATCTAGTCCCTAGAAACCATATTCCTGAATTCAAAAAGTGCCCTCGACTGTCGCAGAGACAGATATGGCTGAACAGTTCAATATTTACCTGAACTACAAAGCACGTAGACTTTTAGGACTAGTAATTACCTTATAGGTTCAAGGAGAACAGGATGGAATGTGTGGGCGTGTCTTTAACGACTTCGAGCTTTTTTTAAGCGACAGTGCCATTACGACAAAAAATGAAAGGTAGTCAGAGACGGCATACATTTCAGGCTGATGTGGCCCTGCTTAAACTCCAAACGCACCAACACCCTGCTGTCGTTATTGACTCCCATCGTAATCAACGTGTCTGTCATGAAGGGTCACTGCTTTATTGGCACGCAGAGAGATTGAAGGTCTAGTAAAATGACTTTTGCAGAAGCTGTGGAGACGAAGAGGAGGGGGAATCAATATAACACCTTCTTTGTATGTGTCCCTCTCCCTCTAGGCTCTAATTTCTTTCAGAGTTAGAATTCGCCACATTTTTAGCTTTTTACAGGAATCAAATTGGTTCAACGGGAGGGGCTAGGGAAAAATCATGTTTTCACAACGTCCCTGTGGATTATATAGCCTAAGTTTAAATTAGGGTGACTGCCAACTTTGCCAACTATCATAGCCCAATGCAGGTCCCGAAAGATACCACGTGCTCATATGTCCCTCATCAAAACCAATCTTTTTGATAAACAAAGAATATCGGTACCGGAAAGATCTGTCAGACTTCCTAGAAAGGCCAACCCCAGTATATCCAACGTCCTTTACTTAGTTAGGGACAGAAGCGAAGCAGATACTCAATGTTTCTATTTCTGCCTCATCATCACAGCTCCTGTAGAAGTCATTGAAATCAATACCTAATCCACGCAGAGAGATTGAAGGTCTAGTAAAATGACTTTTGCAGAAGCTGTGGAGACGAGGAGAAGGGGGAATCAATATAACACCTTCTTTGTCTATGTCCCTCTCCCTCTAGGCTCTAATTTCTTTCAGAGTTAGAATTCGCCAAATTTTTAGCTTTTTAGAGGAATCAAATTGGTTCAACGGGAGGGGCTAGGGAAAAATCATGTTTTCACAACGTCCTTGTGGATTATATAGCCTAAGTTTAAATTAGGGTGACTGCCAACTTTGCCAACTATCATAGCCCAATGCAGGTCCCGAAAGATACCACGTGCTCATATGTCCCTCATCAAAACCAATCTTTTTGATAAACAAAGAATATCGGTACCGGAAAGATCTGTCAGACTTCCTAGAAAGGCCAACCCCAGTATATCCAATGTCCTTTACTTAGTTAGGGACAGAAGCGAAGCAGATACTCAATGTTTCTACTTCTGACTCATCACCACAGCTCCAGTAGAAGTCATTGAAATCAATACCTAATCCTCTGGCGTTTTCGTCGATCTTCTGCAGTGTCCCGTCAGAACTGGCTCTAGCGTAGACAGTTTTTTCTCTCCACTGCGAGGAGATATTTTGATGGTAGTATCATGACCAGATTTGTATAGCTACCCTATAGGTGACGATTTCTTGTCTAAGCCAAAGCTTGCATGTGGACAGTGGCGCAGCAATATATATAAATTCTTGGAGAATTTTTAATGTGTTCCCTTTCACAGCAAGTGGTTCAGCTTTGCTGATCTCTATATGAAAATGACAGGTGTATCGTATTAAACAACCATCTTCAGATATCTGCGTCAGTCGAGGGCTGCTTGTGAATTTAGGAATGTGGACTCCAAAGTGCTCATGACAGCCTGACTGTCCGAGTAATTGCCAACGTCAGCGTTGGTCACCACGTTGCGAAACAGCCACTAGGGGACTTCCCTTGTTGCCACAATTTCGGCTTGATGACTTACATGACTTGACTCTCGATTGTGAGCAAACGCGGCACCCATCTTGCTCGATTGTCTCGACGTAAGCTTTCATATTCTACCTCGCATTCGGGAACTTTTTGTTTACATGGAGGCCAACACGGTTTAATATATATTCATATATATATGAATTGTGTCGCTCCGTTTGTAACACCTCTAAATATTGATCTGAGACCCCATAAAGTATATATATTCTTAATCGTCGTAAAATTCAAAGACGATGTAGCCATGTACGTCTGTTGTAATCACGCTACAGTCTACAATAATTGATCTGGAAGACTGATATTTGGTATAGATACTTCTTATAGCTGCAGTTAACCTGGGATGGAAATTGGGCAATATCAGGTCCCTCTAGATTTCACTTTGCAATGCCACAAAAACATAAAATTTCAAAGAATTAGGCTGAAATTTGGTAAAATTAGTTTATTTTTACCCGAAACCATTCACAGGCGATCCATGGTGGAGGGTATTTAAATTCGACACGGCCGAACTTAATACGTCTTTACTTTCTTTAATTATTTCTGGCGAGGGCATCTCAATTGGTCGAACACTTCGATGTTCGTCTTGGCAGCTCGCCGCGTTTAAACTCTGCCACTCAATATTTTATAGTTATAAACGAAGGAAAAGACTCTCTAGCCTTTCGAATTAATGTATTGTATTACATATCGGTGACAAATTTCTTCCATATTTACAAATTCACTGAGATCGTTTACTTTTGAGTGCTCAACAAAAATATAATGGCGCCTCGATACTTAAAACATATGTTTTAGAAGGTTGCCACTTTTCATGAAAGTAATTTTTTCAAGCTACTACAACTACCTAATTTTCAGGTCGGCTAATTTTAGGACCGCCCTCGTATTATTGGTGAAATTTCATCAATTTGCCCTTGTGTAAATCTATCCACAATGAAATGAAAAGCCAAAAAAAGCAAAAGGCAACTTCAGCTGTTAATAAAACAGTGTTACCAACCCAAATTTGTTAACCCGTAAAAAAACACCCTTTACAATATGCAACCTGAACGCAAATTAAGCGTACAAAAACAAGATTAAACATGCAAATGAATTCGGAGATATCTTACCTCGAATTTGTAAGACAAAAATCGATCACCCCGTTTCGCTGGAGCATTAGGTTAATGTGAAATCTCCAGTATTGACCTTGTAGATTATTCAAAATAAACTACTTATATTAATAGGATCTATGTTTCGCGTTTTTTTAGTGATCTATACTGCAGTTTGTTTTATTGATTTGCCAACTATTGACGATTTGCTTGTGGCAATGACACCATCTCATGAACATTTTTTGCGGACTTAACAGCTGATTTGTTTTACACATGTCATTCTTTTAACATAAATTAATGGCGTTATGCTAACACAATAGGTTAGAAAATATGTACATACATACATACTCGTATGTGCATAAGTGCAAAACCTAAAGTGATAAATCTCTGTTATAAATGACCAGGAAACAAAGTTTCCGAAGTTTTGCAATAAGGTTGTTAATCATTTTGTTGACATTGCAAAATAATTTTTAATGTTTAACCAATACTGCACACCACCACACTAAACAAAAGTATGACATGACATGAATTTATGCAGGTGTGTATTTGTATCCCGGTAATATGACAAGGCTCAAGTGTTGCCATGTCTAATAGAAAGCGACGATGGCAAAAAAACTAATTTACACGCTTCCGCAATCATAGCGCGTATTTTTATATTCGCCAAGAAGAATTAGAATCAAATCTTATGGGCTGTTTACACTTTAAGATTGTTGGTTATTATAAATGTCAGAGGATAATTAGAATCACAACTTATGGAGTGTTTACATTTTAAGACTGGTCATCTCAGTGAAAATTATCCTGTCCCAATCACAAATTTGTTCGGCAATGTTGAAAGAAATTGTCGTTGCCATAGGATGAAAATAATCGGGTGACCCATCTTAGCGGCATTTGCATATTTCTTGGTTTTCCTTTTGTACGAGTATTAAAAAGTTTGCTCTCCCTATTCCGTTGATAAACAGATGTTCTGTTTTCTTCTTGGCGTCACCCAATTTGGCCTTGTCTCGAAACACAATGACCGGTCATTCGTCATTCTGACATCACTCCCAAATGAGCGAACATAAGTAAGCCTAACCAAACCACCACAGAGTACTCCTACTCTCGATAATTATTTATGATCAGCTGATAGCAGTTTCCGTATAATGTGTCCTTTGCGTTCCTTCTATACGTCCTTGACCGCAATTCTATCAGAACTTGAAATACTTATTAAAAATTCTATTTTGGCAAATAAATTTCTCCCTTCTACCTCAGAGGAATGTAAGTATTTTGTAGTATGTGTCACTTGAGCCTCTTATGATGTCATTCAATTCTCTTGTCGCCAACAACAAAATAATAATAACGCCAACTAATCATCGTATCTGTTTCATTTGAATTGTAGCAGTATTTTTGTGTGTAACGTATTAATACAATACAAATTTCCTTTTGTTTTTCTAGTTATTGTGTTAGAAAAGTTAATTGATTAGATTGGGGTTTTGTATTCCAAGTAATTAGTTCGAGCGAAAAGCGCCACACTATCGATGACGGCGACGACGACAATACCGATACCGAAAGCGACAGCGACGAATGTTTTCAATGGGACTAATAGTACATGATCCAATTTTAACCGTATAACACGGTATAATTTACAACCATCATAAATTAATAGACTCAGATCGATCTGCTCCAGAACATCTTATTGGCATGGGTATGGTTTGTCTGTTATAAGGAACTCATCTCTCGGAACACGTCTGTTCTAAATTTACACTGAAACAAGAGCGTACGTAAACCATAAACGAGCGAACGTACGAACGAACGTTTACAATTGGCGCAAGTTGAGCTAATATGGGTTAAATACTTGGCACACAGATGAATGATAGAGGAGGACGACATCGGCTATAGTTCAATTGAATAGCGCAGACACCAGCGTGTCCCAGTCATTGTTATTTGTAATGCCCTAGTCGACTTTACATACGAATGTTCAATATTAATATTTTCTTATTCTACTGTCTTGGCATTGGTAATTCCTAAGATGTGTTATTATAGGTCGTTGTTATTTCTCCATTTGTCTCAATAACGATGATGGAAGATGATAAAGCGGCAGTTCATTCCATGTTTTTGTATTTAGACATGTTCCATTGGTTGGTTTCATTCCTAATAAAATGTTATGTTGTGGTTTTGTAACCAGAAGGCCGAATTGGAATTGGCCAATGTCATTGTTGCTGGCAAACATCGCAATAACAAATCGATAACGAGCTAATATATAGGTTGTTTAAATAGGTTCCATTTTCCTACAACAATTATAGGTTCCATTTTCCTATAAAGATCCTGGCCAAAATTCAGGTTCTTATAGTTCCTTCACAGTTGACCAAAAGTAGTTTCAAGTCGGGTATCCTCATACCACATACGAGGACGATCCGAAAATGAGCCTATCTATTTTTCTTTAAGTGCTCAAAAAAACTAAACTGCAAGGCGCTTTAAAACTTAGAACATATGTTTTAGAAGGTTACCACTTTTTACGAAAGTAATTTTTTACCTCCGCCATCTATATGTCAGTTAGGCTAATTTTGGGACCGTCATCGTACCTTCCCCCCTACAACGTGGGGTTTCTCTATCAGCACGATGCCCATTACACCTGTGGACAGACGCAGCGGGATGTCACCTCACCCTCTCGACTAAGAGCAGCCATATACAGGTCTAATGATCTGTCATCACCGAAAGCCAATAGCTTTACTCTCTCTATTGTTGGTGTGACTGGCATCTTTCCAAAGACAGCGAGGTATGGGCCATAGTAGCCGATTCCACATGTATCCACTTGTCCTTAGGAATGGTGCCACCCACATCACTTCTGTCAATAACTCTCCTTCGCCACTTCACTGAAGGTTTTGGTGAGTGCCCTGTTGAGGGTTACTTGATGGCCTCCAGCCTTTTTTGAAGGTAGGGGTTCAACAGGTGATCTGATTCCTTTTGGCATTATTACCAGCCGTAAACATAGCAGAAGTTCTGGCCGAATTAGCGGACTCTGTGGCTTTAGGGATGTTCAAGACGATCTTAGTCCAGTTAAGTGACTCCTTTTACTTATCTTTAAGAGTCGAAACCTTAACACGCTGCGAATTCGTCGAAACTCTGAGCGCTATCCGCTGCTCATTTTACCTGCATTTTGACGGTCAGATGTGACGATCGCTTTTTACTGTACCGTTGTGAGTACTGAGGGGACCTTTTGACCGGTTCTTGTAAGATCGGCTTGAGCCAAGACCAAAGGACGGACAATCGGACACCGCTTCCTTAGAGCATGAAGATTCCTCCAGGATGTGGTTGAATTGGGTTGTAGTTTGTGGCCAAGTTCGTGAATTTTTGCCTTAGTGACTACACACTTGTGCGTTGCATTGTCTTGTAAACTGCGCGTTTTCCCAAACAATATTAAAACCGTGTTGGATTCTACTTTTGGGTACCTTCGTTTACAGCAAACAAATATTGGGTGGCAGTGTTTAAAATGGGCCGTACAAGCTGCCAAGACGAACACCGACGTGGTCGATCAATTGAGGTGTCCACACCAGAAATAGTTAAAAAAATCCACAAAATGGTATTGGATCACCGTCGGTTGAAGGTTCGTGAACTAGCTGAAGTAATAGGCATTTCAAAAAATGCTATACATCGCATATTGACGGAAAATTTGGTGATAAGAAAACTGTGCGCATGATGGACGCCGCGTTTGCTCACAATCACGACAATGAACCTGTTCACACATCCACTATTGCGTTAACGTTCACATGACTTCTATGCGAAAAATCAGCTGATTTGGCTATTTCAGGAGCTAAACCGTTCTTAAACAGTTTACCGATGCTATTGAAAATCACTGACACAAATTGTATCGAGCTATAATGAGATTATATTTTCTCTGTTAGATCGGCCAATTTTTGGGGCCGACCTCGTACACCGCCTGATTGGCCATGATTTTGGGAATTGAGTGACTTGTGCCTAAGCTGTGTACATTACTACTGTTTCGCATTGAGTAAGCGATTTCTTGATAAACCGGGCTCGGCAAAGTCTTGCAAATCTGGCCGGTACCGATATTTGCACTGTTTTGTATTTGATGATGAGGGGCAACTGGACCCGTAATAGCACTGGTCTATGTGAGCTGGTAACTCTGGCTAACCTAAGCATGCGTCCATTTTCGTTGACATAATCGTTCATCCATACTTTAGAGATTGGTTTAGGCGAACGTAACCGAAACGTTGTCAGCTGCTCCAATGTCCATTTGCTAACAACTGATTAAAAATTGAGGTTATGACTCCAATCGAAATCAGAACAACAATGACCAATAGAAGGAAGAAATTGTCATCATATTACGTGTACAGGAGAACAAAATATTAGGTATATTCGTGAACTTCTTCATTAAAAAAAACTTTCAATAGAGAAAAAAGGACTTAGCACTCTTTGAGAAAGTTATCACAGAAAGTACGAAAACAATATCCATTTGCAAGAAATATAAACAAAAGCTGACTATTGTTTACTTTACACTCAAAAACCATTTAATAAATAACACTATGCAACAAAATTTTTGTCGAAGGGCTGTGCATAACATTTTCTGATGTAATATGGTGTTCAAATTTTTTTTGTTAATTCCCTTTTTCTTGGAAGGTTCCTTTAGTGTTTGGAGCCTATTTTTGTAGGTATAAGCTCCATAAAGCCGGGATTTTCTTTAAATTAAAAGAAATTATGAGGACTACAAATGTTAACTATGACTTTTTCACGTGGCAACCTAAGTTTAGTAACTGTCGTTAAAAAATTAGAAAAAGTTAAAATTGTCTTTTGTTGGCACGAAAAATAACATAAAAAATCTCAAAAAAAATGTTTGTTCCAATTTTGGAAAACTAGCATCTTAATGAAGAGTACAATGCCCATTTGAAGAATATCTATGGATAAATGTAGAAAATATAGCACTTTTGATAGAAATAGGAGAATTTCAATATAATCCTGTTTTTACACCCCCTCTATGTCAGTTGCTCCGGGCCAAAAGTGTAAAACATCGAAGGAGTGACCTAAGAGATCCCAAGAATATTTGGCGGAAATCCGTTTTGGGCTATTTGAAGTCATTTGAGCAATGACCATCAGCCTGTCCGTCTGGCTGGTACGCACTATACCTTTCGGAATGGCGTAACAGATTGCCTCCAAATATGGTATGTGTTAATATTTTTTTCTATCTCAGGCCAAGATCAAAGATAGACTACGTTGGTCCACACCTTTGAGTACACCTCCCACGAAGGGTCAAATCAGAATCTTTGACAATTCCACACATTATATTAATTTCTTTGTCGCTATAATCTTGAGAAAAACTGGCGAAGTTGCCACGCCCCCCGTGCAAAATGGGCGTTGTTACTGTGCCCCTTTTGGTACCTCCCATACAAATGGACCATTTTGTACAAAAAGTTAACGTTTCTACGTGAAAGTGATGTTTTCAGCATTTGTAGCCCTTATAACTTCAATGGTATCCCGGATTTGTACATCACAAAATATGGTCCAAATACCAAAAGTACCTTCCATGAAAATGTGAATTTTAATTAAATTTTTTTTAAAGGCAACTTGTTTATTCTTTAGTTGTTATACCCTACACCACACTAAGGTACATGGGTAATAAATTTGATTTTCTTTGGAGTACTCCTTCACACTAGGGAGGAAACCTATTGGAGTTGGTGAAAATCGGTTCAGATCGGTATTGCCCCCAGGAAATTTTATAGAAATGTTTGCCACACAAAAATATTTTACTAAAAGTTTCGAATATTTTATCCATCTTTTGTACCAAAATTGTTTTCCCAAAAAATTTAAATGACACATTTTGCACAATCTGCTCGGAGTCGGAGTCGACCATAATTTTTCGACTCCGGGCAAATTTCTTCGACTCCGACTCTATAGCCCTGTGATGTTCAAGCTGATAAGGTAAATTTTTGATATTAACAAAATGAACAAGTTCTTCATATTGTTAAATGATTTTCCTAAATTTCAAATCCAAAAAATGTGTAAAAATTCTAGTGTCAATGAACAGAATAAATGTTGATTTTAATTCCAATCTCCAATCTTTGATATTATTAAAATTAATTTGAACCATTTTATGTATTTATTTCGACAAGCTCCACAAATCCCCCCCCACACACACACATATTGGGGATGTGAGAGGACAACTTACTTGGTAATGGAAACTTTTTTCTTATTTTTGTCCGATACGGATGCTGATTAAAATGAGTCAAGTGTAAATATTTGCAATAAACTTTATCTGCACATACTGGTATTTATGGATGTGTGTGGCTTTTCTGAGTAAACAAATGCCAACCACAGACCACTAATAATTTTATTAAATAAAATAATCAACAGAACAGTTTTTTGTTCAGAAATTCCAGTGGTATTTTATAGAATTCTTATCTTATTTGAAACCAAAAAGGGATACTTTGTTATACACAGATTGTTGTTTATTTTGTATATTTTTATTCATTAATTATTAAATTGTTTATTGTTTTTTATTTTGTTAAATTGGAGCAATTTTTATCAACAGTATTAAATGTTATCGCAACTTCCGATACGCCCTCTCTTGAATATTCAACTGCATATGGTTTGTTTTTCTTTGTTTCAAATTTGAAAATCCTAGAATTTATGATGATTTCATTTTCATTCACAGTCACAGTCAGCACTGAGTGAAACTATTTTACGCACTACACTCACTTTTACACAGACAGGAAAATACATACAGAGGAAGGAAAAGGAAAATTCTCTTGGTAGTCCTTCTGAAAACAATGCCGTCTAGTTTCCTTAAATGTCTGGATTTTGATTTGTTTCACTTCCGTTTGTTTGTTTTATAATTTCTTTTGACAAAGAAGTCCTTTCATTGAAGGATTAATTTATAGTACTTTTATTTTATGTTTAATATTTGTGAATTTTTTTTAGGTTTGTTTGTTTTGTTACCCACCTTTTGGATTGTTTATATTTTTTTATTACACTTTCAGTTTTCCGTGTGTGTAGACAACCGAACGACCGATTTAACACAAGTCGTCGCTCTGTAGTTTCCAGTTTCCACCCTAAAATAAACTGAAATTGTTCCTCATAGATTCTTTCGTTGGTTGGGTTTTTTGGCGTGCAGAATATTTATGGGCCGTCTGTCTAGAGCAGCCCTACCAGCACCACTACCACTTTTGTCGGTTGGTAGCCAAGGAACATAAAAATTTAGAAAATATGATAGAAAAAAATCAACACGCGACAATGGTAGAAAAACAATGGAGAAAAACTAAAACGGAAATTCCGCAAACCGTAATTACAGCGAGATATCTGTGCTGTAAAGGATAACGCAAAAGCACAGACACATGCACACACTCGCACGCGAAACAATACGATACGACTTAACGTCACAAAGGATATCGGCAAACTCTCGTCTTAAGGTAAATACACACCAGACCAGATGACTGACTGACTGGCGATTCCATTGGAGAGATTTTTGTGAAAGTGAAGGATTTCTGACGTCTCGCAAGGATACCGCCATCCTTGTGTATGGGTGGACAAGTCTCCACACAACAGTACTTTGACAGCGAGGCAAAGAGGGCTCGGCCAAAACAAATGATTTTGACAGCTGTCAAATGTTGCAGAGCATACACTGCGCATGACTCAAAACGAAATGTCACATTCAATGTTTTGTGGGCTCGAGTGCGGGTGCGGGTTTGTAGGTATCCCCCCTTTCGGAAAAAGAAAAACAAATAATAATAAATGTTACACATGCCGCAGAGACCCCAACTCCATGTGGTTAGTATCCATGGTATCCATGCAGTTGAAATGTTGTTGGGGTGGGGGGTTGTCGAAGGGTCTTTCGGCGCAGCGACAATTAAAACAAGACCAGGAAATGAAAACGCATCGCAGGAGTAGATGCGTGTTTTGTTTGCCAACACTTTGAAATTGAAGTGAACCCCAAACTCAAACAAATATCTTTGAAGAAAAATGAGGGAAAAAAGGGAAACGCCAAACGACAATTAAATCTGTGTTTAAGGGTCTCATAGATTACATACTCCTTCGTACTAGAGAGACGGGCGAGGAGCCAGAAATTTGTTGGTATTGGTTTTTGTTTCAAAGTTGAATCACTTTTCACCTCTCTCTCTCTCATGTCTATTCTCTTGACAGTGCCCCCAATAAGAATATTTCGTCATCATATGCGTGAGTTCGTTCCCCAGTTACCACCGACCGACCAGATCATATTTACATTTCGCTCAGACTAATACCACTACAATGGGTACTAATAACAAGCGATTTTGTGATAAGAGTGCTGCGTTTATAAGATAGTGAAATAATAAAAAATATGAGAATATAGTTTTTTTTTTTAAATACTCATATTATCGGTATATAAGATAAACTTAGTCCAAAGCTGAGTATAGACGATTGCCAGATCGGCAAACGTTATCAACCATGTTAAAGTGCTGCAAATATACGGACAATGACAGATTGTTAGGCAAAGGTGAATTGACAGTTCAGACGATTGCAAGAAATCATTACAATTTTATATATTTACAATATATGTTGTAAATATTTATATGCAGGATTGCCAATAAAAATACATTATAGACAGTGTTGCAAATAAAATGTTTTTCTGGCAATAGCGCCGTTGTCACATGCAAAAACTTCGCACATATAACAATCTGCAAATTATCTCGCAATGGCATTTCTGCTAACGTTGCAAAACAAAAATTGTGTGTTCACACGGTGGTAAATTCACAGGGTTGCATTTTTCCGCCATTTTTCTGACAACGTTGTCCGATCTGCAAATCGTGTGTACTTACCTTAATATCGATAAATTTTGATATCAAAATTTAAATTAAAGTTTTTACAATAAATCCCGTTGTACTTGGAACTAAGACTTGGGGAATAAATTATGAATCTAACAACGTACAAATATAATTGAATTTTTCCGAAATTTTGCGAAAAGTTATGGAAAATATGCTAAAAAGATCACGTTTGTGCGAAGCAGAAAATTGACACTTACAGGATATCTGTAAATTAAAAAAAAAATATAATAATCGCATAAATAAAAAGTTATAAACCATTTAAAACATATAGGTCATCCTGCGCCACCCTGTATGAGTACAATGGATTCTTGTTATTAATAGAGCAGAACATCTCTGGGGCTTTTACGAATGTTAATATCTTCCGTAGTTAAAGTTGGCGTCGAGTAGTTTAAAATGTCGACTCCGAAGACGGAATTGAGCTAGTTTAGGCTCGACTAAACAATCCTCATTACAATGAATGTTTCTTGAACTTTTGGTAGCTTAGAGTTTTTGTCGACTCCGAAGACGGAATCGAGCTAATTTAGGCTCGACTAAACAAACCTCATTACAATGAATGTTTTTTCAACTCTTGGTAGCTTAGAGTTTTTGTCTTTCTAACTCTAAACCATTCCCAAAGAAACATCATTAAATAATAGCAAAGACATCTGCAGGAAACAGCAAGTTTTGTTTGCTACAATAGCAGAGAAAAGGTTTGGCAAACATAAATTTTGCTAAAGAAGAGGCAAATCTACTTTCCCTTTTGTTAGCAGACAAGAACTGCTGTAACAACTAATTTGTTTGCTGATGTTACTAACATTTTTCTTTGAGTGTATGTATAAGTTGTTAATCCTTAATATATATTATAAAATCGTTAGTTAGTTTGTATGTTGCCGCATCTCACCAAAACGACTGAACCAATTTTCTTGAAACTTTGTAAACAGATCAGATCAATATCCGGATGTTAAAATTGGCAACTTCGGTTTTTGATTTTCCCCCGAGTGATTTCCGACCACTTGACCGCTAACGCTACTGTTACAGCTAGAAAGCTGAACTTTTGTACATGCATAGACAGGAGTGTTTTATAAACCAGTGGCTATTCATATAGTAATTTTTTTGCCAGTGGTCAGTTCTAGCAGTATCAAAAACTTGAGTATTGTTTTTGTCCTTTCAGAAGCCTCATAAAAGATAAAAAAAATTTTAAATTTGTAAATATGAAGTACGAAATACGACAAATATATACGCGAAAAAATAATTTTCAATTTTCACATTGTGGTCAGTGCAGCAGTGACCAAAAACGATTTTCATTATTTCATTGCTCTTAAAAGTTCCTTAAGAGCTAATAATTTAAAAATGTATATGTGCCTACTGACATCAAAGGAGATGCGAAAACAACTATTCAATGTCCAGTCTAGGGATGTAACGAAAGTGATTTTAGCGAAAGCGAATATTGAAATATATTTCTTGCGAATGCGAAAGCGAATAGTGAAATATGCATATTTGCGAAAGCGAATTCGAATAATAGTTTGACCCTTTAGTACCAACAAAATTAAGGAACTAAAGTGATACTTTTCCAGGATATTCAAGTATTAAGAATGTTTTCCATATTTTTACCTCCTGTTACCACAAGGACAAGCATATTTTTTAGCTGTTTTGAAGAGAAGTGGAAGAGGTTTTCATTGGTAATAATATCTTGAAAATTTTTGAAGCGAATAAGAAGAACAAATGGAGCGAATACTGAAATATATTTTTGCGAAAGCCAATAATCCAAAGATGGTTTTTGCGAAAGCGAATGCTAAAATGTTGCGAATAATTCGCATATGCGTATGCGAATATTCGTTACATCCCTAGTACAGTCTGAGGTCAAACTGGACATAAAACCGCGTCTAGAGCCTTTTCAAAATATATCGCTCACCACTTACTGTGGTAGTATATTTAACATTGTTAATTCGGTCAATTATCAGATTGTGGTCAGTGCAGTAGTGCCCAAAGCAATGTTCACTCTTTCTGTTCTTTAAAAGTTCCTTATGAGCTATGATCCTACTGATTTATATGTATATACTGATCTCCAACAGATGTGAGTTGACATCAAGCGACTTTTGACCGCTTGGCCGTTGCGGCCCCTATTAGAAGTCGAAAGCTAGAAATTTTGATAATGTACATATCGAGCCATAACCGCCAAAAAGACGTAAGCGACACTCACAAAAATTTAGAGGACAAATTTTCTTTTGCGATTATTTTTTGTTTAAATGCATATGTAATGCATACATATGTTTATATAACTGTGAAATTTAGCATAACGGTACATTTTACAGCTATAAATTTAGTAAACATGATGGCATTTGTCATAAGTAAACGATTTCCCTCAAAAAATTAAAAGTAAATCATGGTGGCGCTTACGTCTTTTTGGCTGTTAGGGCTCGATATACTCTCGAGTGTTGTATAACCTACGGACTAACCACATAGTCGGGTTTTGGCTTTTTATTGTGTCCAGTTTATCAGTGACCAAAGAAATTTTCATTCTTTCACTGCATTTCATAATTCTTTATGCGTTTTTATGATTCTTCCAATACTTTAGAAATCCCATAATGAGCATTGAACCTACATACGAGTATCTAGGTATATGTACATATGCCGATCTTCAAGGAAATGCATCGTCTGGCTGGAGGACAAGATGAACACAAAAACCATGACCAAAAAATGTTTAAAAGTCTTTTCAAAATATTTCGCTATCCAATTAAACAAAAAATTAGCGAGTTTTTGAGTTTGGTTAATATGTATGCACGTGATCAGTGTTTGAATTATGTGATATGATTTCTATTATCATGACTAAACAGATTAGATCGAAATTTGTAAAATACGAGTACGTAGCATAATAAGCATTTGTTTCTCCGCCAAGTGTTTGGTGACCTCTTGACCGCTAGCTCCATATAAAAATAATAAACTTTGCACACATACAGTTAGGGGCGTGGCTGGAATATGCTATTCACATCCACATGATTTGAACTGTGGTCAGTGCAGTAGTGACTAAATCAATTTTCAATTTTTCAAAAGCCACATAGGAAGTAAATATTCAACAAATTTTTTATGATCGCTGTGTGACCAAACAGTCAATGCTGTTTGTGAACCAAATATTTTAAATACTTATACATTAGGGCAAAAAACTGGACCGAAAAACCGAAAAAATTGGCTATAGTATAATATATGTATAATAGGCCGGGTCGATTTGTGGGGAGGCAAAAAAAGTCGCCATTGCTCAGTGAAAATCGTATTCTAGGGATCAAAATAAGAAACTTTGCCAAAGGAACCATACCTCTAAAACGAATTCTGATGTCCCGGAAAAAATCCCACTTTGACCCATTTAGAGTGCTCCAATTGAGTCCAAATGTATGGATCCCCCAGGGGGTTCCAGGGGGTGTGCCACTGGCATGGGTGGGTCGGGCCTCCAAAGTTAGTGGGAGTCGGTCATACATTTGGACTCGATTGGAGCACTCTAAATGGGTCAAAGTGCGATTTTTCAAAATTTGCCCCTACCCAAAAGTTCGACCCAAATTCCGGGACATCAGAATTCGTTTAAGAGGTATGGTTCCTTCGGCAAAGTTTCTTATTTTATCCCTAGAATACGATTTTCACTGAGCAATGGCGACTTTTTTTGCCTCCCCACAAATCGACCCGGCCTATTATACATATATTATACTATAGCCAATTTTTTCGGTTTTTCGGTCCAGTTTTTTGATTCAATAGCACCAGAATTTACTACGGTCCATACTAATGACTATCTAAGGTTGCCCATATGCAATATATATATATATCCAACATGTGGTCGAAAATCACTTCCTGAAAATAGGTCCATGCCTGTAGACGTCATGCTAAAGGAAACAAATAGTAATTTTATGATCGACCTGTTGTCAAACCGACAAAAGTATTTGAGAACCAAAAACATCTGTTACAATTGCCTAAATTTTTTGTTTTTCGTTTTATGGTCGCACCGACCAGAGATGATCAAATAGAATATGAGACATCATTGTCACTGAAAATATTTTCTAATTGTAGGCTTTTAGTCCTAAAGGTTTTCATACTAGAATTTTGATCAGCTTGAAAATTGTACTGTTTTCATATTGTCTTTTAATCGGAGTTTTTATTAGAATATCTTTAAGCTTCCAAAGTTTGGATCACGGTGTTAAAAGACAATCTATGCAACGCCGGGTATTTAAATGCTAGTTTCAAATATATATGACAAAAACTTTAATTAACTGTTGTTAAGTCGACAATGGGAAATAGAAATAAAACTTTTAACGCCTGGCCCACTATGTCGAACGTTAATGTTCGCCTGACTACTAGGCAAACAACTAACAGGCATCGAGCAGTATTTTTTCATTCGCTTTGACGTTCTGATGATTTGCTGTAGGTCGCAAATCAACTGTTGTTCGCATAGAAGTCATGCGAACTTTAACGTTCGACATCGTGGGTCAGTCGGTGAATGTTCTCTGCAGTCCTGCAGTGTCTTGGCTAACAACAACTCTAACTTTCAAAAAATGTATTTACTTTTATTTAATAAATTTTACTATTATTTAATAAATTTTATCAAAAAGGCGGGAAAGTATTATGATTCTTTATTCAAACACAATTTTTCTTATCGAACCTTTAAGACACTTAAAAAGTCTCGTGAACTATTTCGTAGATTTATGAAAAATTGGCAAAATTAACCGGTGGCCGATAAGAGAACGATTCCCAATTATCACATTAGAATATTAGTCGCCTTATCGGAAGACCTTCGTAAATTGTGTTGTTTGTGTTGCTATTGTTGTATGGATATCTTATCGATTTCTTTTCGCACAAAAATTTCTCAGTCCGTCTACTGTGCGTTCGCTCAGCTGACTAAGAATGTGTTTAGGTTTATTTTTAGTCTAACGACTTTTGCTTCTTCTTCTTCTTCATCATCTGTACGAAGTAGAGGTACACATAGTACTTTCGATATTTCATATCTCTACATGGCACATAGTATGTATGTATATGTATACTATATTATAACTATATATTATATTGGTATATATGTAGATACTACATCCATAGCTACATATGTATGTATGTAGCGACAGTCGTAAATATTGTGTGTATGACTGACTGTTTGTTGGTTGGTTGTATTATATTAGCAACTAGTTACGTGTATTATATCAGACGTCTTCTCTCAAAATTGGCTTTTTGATGGCTACCCAAACTAACAAACTGACCAAAAAAAACAACAAACGACGACATCAACCATTGAAAAAAAGAAAAAATCCATAAAAATATGTGTGAAGGCGTACTTTTGTAACAGTTACGTTTTTTTCTTTCTCTCTTTCTTTTTATTTTAGTCTGCTATAGATTTTGGCCGTAAAATTATGTTTTTTTCCTCAGTTGATGTTTGTTTTTTTTTTGTCTTTGGCCTCTAAAGTGTCCATATCTGTTGATTCATCGATCGTTTACCAGTCCCGCCAAACCAGCTGTGGAAGTGTTAATTGTCAATCTAAATGATCGCACCATGTTCGCAAGAAATTAATCAAACTCTGATGGGGATTTGAAAAAAAAATAAAACAAACCCGGGTGCCGGCTGGCATAGATGGAAGGATGTGCTTGCTGGTGAAGAGTTGACAACATATTTCGGAAAAACTGAACGAGTCGGAGGAATTTTGGGGGGAAATCAGATATTTAAATCCCTAAACCTATGCCTCTGTGAAACTGTCAAAGAAGATGGCAGAAACACCTGATCCATGTTGCCACCTTCAGGGGAATTTTATTTTATTTTTGTGTGTAAATCTCCAAATAAAGTCAAGGATTCAAGAAAGTGCCCAAAATATAAAACGATTGCAAAATAAGTAAGAAAATGTCAGTCGGGTTAAGAGAATAAAGTATACCTTCACTTTGTGAGTAACCCAATATGGTAATTCGGGATAATAAACTAAACAAAAGTTCATTCTTTGTCAGTCTATAGTCATTGGAAATATTGTGCAAAATACAAAACACAAAAATATTTAGATTATTGCTGGAGCCAAGCTATGGCAAAGTTGTGTTCGAATTAATCTGCCAATTTTTGTGGAAGGCACCATAAGTGGCTTCACGAATACGCCCATTTTGCGCTGAATAGTAGATACCTCAAAGACATTGCACTGTACAGAATTGCAATTTTTTTTTTTTTGGTATGATTTGGCCATTTTGTGTGGGAGGTACCAAAAGGGTGTGGCAATAATGACAATTTTTTACCGGAATGTAGGTACTATGAAATCATTACACGGCACAACATTTCAAGTATTTATATGCACTGGTATTAAAGGTATAAACAGTTAACTTTTTGTACAAAATGGTCCCTTTGCGTGGGAAGTACCAAAAGGGGAAAGATCACTTCGCCCATTTTTATACCTTCAATTTAGTATAAAGGAGGGTATATATAAATTGCTACGGTCTGGATTTAGGTGAGTTCCAGCGGTTAGGCTACCGTGCCTGGGTGAATACATGCGTCGACCAACGCCCCCACTCACAATGTGCATGAGTACCAATCAATTCTGTGTTTCTGGACACTTTTGCCCTACCTCTGGGTAAGGAGCGGAGCCCATCTAAAACTCCTTGCCACATCCGAGAATATTCTCTCCCAGTGATTTTGGTTTCAACCACAGTCACGACGCTGCACCCAAAAGGGTCTTCACCAATACTCATGCCGGAACCTGCGTTCCGAGGGCTTTCCTGATTCCCGTGGTACCAGATTAAGTGCTCTGTTCAGACAGCGTAGCCGAAAATACCAGCAGTTAGATTCTTTTCCAAATAGGCATTGCTTACTTCGCTAACATGCTAGCTTTTAAAAAATGGAATAAAAAATTGTTGGCGATATTTTCCCTATTTTTTATGATTTTTTTCGTATCAGTGAAACAAGATTTAAAAAAAAAACTTTCTTAATTTTTTAAATGTTACTATACCACTGTTTCTAAATGAAAGGGAACTTTCCAACATTTGCATCCCTCACAATTTTCTTAAATTTAACGCATATCCCGGCTCTATCGGGGTTATACTTCAAAAAATATGGTCAAAACACTAAAGGTACCTTCAAACAATTTTCTTTTGATTTTATGGAATAGTATGCCTCAATCAAAACAACAACAAAATTTAGCTTAGTGTTATTTTGGGAAACGAGGGAATTTTTAGAAAACCCATGTATTTAAATCTCTTTATTTTAGTCTGCATCTTCCCCAGTATTACTGTGTGAAACTGTTAGAAAAAGGTGGCAGAAACACCAAATATGTGTTACCATATTAAGGGGATTTTAATATAGGGTCAGAATATTTAATTTTTTTTAGAATTTTATTTTTAGCTAAAAAATCTGAAAAATGTTGCTAAATACTAAAATAAGATCTCGCTATTTTTTGGAGAAAAAAATTCAAAAATTTTAAAATAATCCATTTAATTGTTTACAAAATGTACCAAAAAAAATTTTTTAATAGTTTTTTCGTGTTTAAGACTCCATATTACACCAAAAAATTTTATGCGCAGCCCTTTGACGAAAATTTTGATGCATAGTGTTATTGAATTTTATTTTTTTTTTTATTGAATTTTAATTTCGGTGAACAGTTTTCTTCGCGTTTTGGGGCCGGTCACTTGGCCGCCTAGATCGTGCGATTTAACGCCTTTAGATTTATTTTTTGTGTGGCTATGTTAAGGCTCATGTCCATAGGGACAAGCACGCAACGGCTGATGCACTGGAAGCCAATATTGAAGAATTTATTCGTGTGATAACGGCCGATATGTTGGAGAGAGTATGTCAAAATTGGACGCAGCGTATGAACCATTTGAGGCGGTCAACATTTATATGAAATCATCTTTAAGCATTGAATTATATAGACCGTTCAATCGAATCAAATAAAGATTTCATACATTTATCTAAATTGTATGTGTTTTTTTATTAAATCAAATCCGAAAGCTCTTAAAAAAACATCACTTGTTATTTAAAAAAACAAGCTAAAATTAAATATAAATATAGTCTTCCGTGTAAATTTGAATCGAATCGAGTTATACAAATTTAAAAAATCCTCTAAAAAATAGCTCGTTATGTTCTCTTTGGAACGACGTAAACTTTGTAAAAATCGGTTCAGCCATTCAAGAGCAATTAAAAATCTTGTTAAAGCAAAAAATATTTTTATTAATATTGGAAACGATTTTTTTTTAAAATTATTTTCCAGTCAAAAATAAAATTCATGGGTTAATATTAAAAATTCAGAATATTAAAATTAACTCGAAAACATACAACAAGTCCACTATTTTAAAAATATTTAAAAAAAAAATATTATTAACACATAGTTAGCACGATTGCAAAAATACTCGTACTATTTCTACAACATTTCGTCATATCATGTGATTTATTCAGAACATGAAGACAGTTCTCAATTCCATTTAACTAATTGTCTGGATAAAGAACAAAGTTCTAGTAATTATAAAATAAATCACATTTACCTACTTATGAAGCAATACATATTTAGCATGAAAACCAAAACACTTCTGCATAATCTAAAATAAAATCCGCTGATCTTGAAGAAAAATCAAGCTTTTTTGAATAGTTCCAAAAACCTTAATCTAAAGACTCAAACAATAGAGCGACAATGTCAACATGGATTTAAAGAAGCTAAGTCAACTTTCTAAGAAAACTAAGCAAAGCGAACAAAAAAACATAATTCTGAAGTCTTCCACATATATGTATGTTTGTGCATGAAATACCACACAAACCATGATAATCTCTTGCACAATTATAAAACTTAATGATTTTAATTTTCAACCAAAAATAATTGTAATCGTCATAGTTGAACGCAAAAACAAAAATTCTCGTACATAAAGTGATCGTTGCCACCACACAAACATATCGCAGAGAATAACAACAGTGAGTGACGAGTGGTGTGAGTAATGCTGGAGATAAATTAAATTCTATAAATAAATGTCTATTCTAAACCTTTCACTCCCCTCGGCTAGGGGTAACAAACATTTAAATCCCGTGATAACGACCTTTGCCTAATAGTAAGAAATGCTGGCAAAGAGGAATAGAGAGATGATCTTGAGGGGGAGAGAGAGAGCTGGTACGAAACGTCATCATTGTTTGCTTAAATTTAGTTGTGTACCCTCCACAAGAGGATTTCTTACTGATCAGGGTGTCATTGAAATTTTAACACATACCAATGATAATTGTAGACCTTACTTAACCAGGATGTGTACACAGTGCGCTCTTCAGAGAAGATAGTGGTGGCATTAGCCATACAACAGAGAAGGCATCACAGTTGGTCGTCTTTGTGTGTCAAGATCAGCTGATCGCAAATACCACCTACACAATGTGAAGTGTCAAATGTACTTCTTTCTGAAGATTATCTATTTCACAAAGAATAGCGGGTTTTCTGCTTAATATAACGCCGGTTTACATAGAGTTTGCCATTATTTTTTAAAAAATTAAGCTAAAATTTAATTTTTTTTGATACTGTTTCCCTATTTTGACAATAATTTGAGATATACATAGGTTCTTAGAAGCAGAGAAAAAATTATGTCCACACTAACATTGTTTAAGACAATTAAGTTCCTCGTTTACGGGAACTTAAATTTCATTTGTGCAAAAAAGGACTTAAAAATTGGAAAACGTATAAAATATATATTGCAAATTGTTTTCAAATAGTTTGCACTACAATATGTAAAATGCCGCTAATATCTCCTGAAAATGCATAGAAAAGGTTCAATATATCGATACGTTTATTCCAAAGTATGATAAGTCGGATTCGCATGTTTTCAGGGACATCGCATTTTTAAATAGTAAATATTCTAAATTATATTCAGCCAAAATTTGGTGTTTAGCCGCCAACCCAAAGTTATTCACAAAACAGAACATGTCATTCGGTTAATATTTAAAAGGAATTCCATACAAATTTAAACATTTCATAAAACTTT
>OZ005736.1:182747000-182882000 GCA_963930755.1 Eudasyphora cyanicolor | reverse complement strand
TATGAAAACGGGACTTTGTACCGACCGCCCTATTAAACACTTGGCTTTAGTGGTTTTTGTTGTAAAATTTTGCAAAATTGGAAATTTTTTGTTTCAAACAAAAAAAAATTTAATTTTTATTTTCTTTAAAACTCGAATTAAATCACTTCGTTTTGTTATTAATTAACACAGAAAAATCTTCACCGTTTTTTGTGGGTTTTTCTCACTCTGTTTTGATTTGTTTCAATAAATTAATCTCCAAGACAAAAAGTCGGGGGTGTAAACATTTCTTAACATCCGTTGTGGAGAAGTGAATAGGTATGTTTCTTGTTTTAATTTTGCTTTAAATCAATAATACACTTGGGCGATGTTGGTTTCGATAACTCTGACTTTTTAGTTTTTTTTTAATTATTAATATGGGTAAGAAAAAACAACACACATAAAACGAATCGAAAAATCTTTATTTATTCCTTTATTAAATCTAAGAGCGACGCGCGGAATCTATTTTGAACACACGTACACGTTCGAACGTTGGAAACAACTGAACGTTGAACAACTGAATTTTCGTTTATAAATGAAGCTAAAAACAACAACGCAGTGTGGCCACACGATTCCAAATCATTTTGACAATTTTCAGTGTATTTACTTTGTGAGATGACGTTTTGGCGACTTTTGGTCAATCGCCAAATTAATTTACAAATTAATTTTCGAAATGAAAACAATTTTAGCATATAGACAATGATGTACAATATTTTATATCCTGAGAAGAAAATATTTCATTTTCACAATATGTAATACATAAACTCATTTTGACCGATTGATATAATTTGTATATATATACATATATTTATATACATTACACAGCACAACACATGGTGTTGGGACTCAATTCTGAGAATTGGTCGTGAAAGTTGCCCCGAAAAATAAGAAATTCTGCATCATTTGTTTAGTCAAGTTGGCCCAATTAATAATTTAATGCCCATACGATTTTTTGCTCAAGGTGGATTTTTTGCACTATTTCTATATTTTTTTCTCGATATAACTCTTTTATTTCTGAGCAAATTTGTAGATATTGAATATAAAAATATCTGTCAGTAAAATATTGAAAAAAATACGTATGTATATGCAATATGTATACGTATAAAACAGAACAGAACACTTTTGCGATTTTTAAGGGACTGGATGCATTTTTTCGGGTATGTTTGTTCCACATTTTTTCTCCTATTCAATATCTACAACTTTCAGACACAAAAGAGATCTTCCGTACGGAGTGATTTTTAGTAAAGTGCTAAAAATCACCGCAAAAAATTCGTATGGCCATTAACTTATTAATTAAACCAACTTGACTAAACGAATGATGCAGAATTTCTTATTTTTAGGGCTGCTTTCACGTCCAATTCTCAGAATTAAGTCCCAAATCAATGCGCTGAAAAATGATGTACTGTGTAAAAGTTTGACTCTTTAGTACCAAAAAATTCAAGGACCTGAATTGATACTTACTTTTTCAGGATATTCAAGGATTAAGGATATTTTCCATAATTTCTCCTCCCTCCATCAAAAGGACATAAATATTTCATTCGACTGCATTAAAGACGAATCACAGAGTTATGTTATTAATATCTTTCAGTGAAGGGGTAAGAAGACAAAGCTAATTTAAAAAATTACCAATCCGAAATTTGAAAAACTTAAAACCCTAAAATATTCCCAAACACTAGGGGAATTATTATGCTAAATTTTGTAGATAATTCACGTTTTGCGTTGGTCGAACTGCTTTGGAATTAGTTCTTTTTCAGATGTCACAAGTTAAAAATTAGATCTTTCTCAAATTCTTAGAAAATGTAGCCCTAGTTTGTGGGAGCAATGACCCACAATATTAAAAATATTAAATGAAAATTGGAGGCAGGGGGCGAGGTCAAAGTTCTGAACAATGGATTTGTTTTCTCTGCAACGGGTTTTGAAGTTAATTTTAATGCTACAAATCATAAGAAATTGAAAATAGAAAATATTGTTTCTTAAAGGATTTTCCATGCACTTTTCATAAAAATTATTAATTTAATCTTAAAGAAATTATTTTATTAATTTTTCGCGGAAACAAAAAATTTTAATTGCGGTATCTCGATCTAATTTTTTTCCTTGAATTTTTTATAAAAAAAAATGGTCCATATGTATTCTACCGATGGTGTACATTTTGGAGTGGGGACGACTTTGGTTCAGAAGTTACATTATAATAACTGGTAATCTTCACCAAAATACTAAGAACAAATATTTGTATGTGTTTTCAACTTATTTTGTTTGATGATGTTTCTTTGCAAATATTTTTTCTTTGTAATTTGGGAAATATCTAATTTTGTACCAGTGCAATTTGAGAAAGAACTACCCATATATAGGGTGGCCCAAAATGACCAAAGGAGTTTGAATTCCTTATACCTTTTTTAATATATCGCTCATTTAGACAAAGTAGGACACAACTCAAAATAAGTCATTTCACTTAAGTTTGATTTAAATGATCTATACAAGAATTACTATTTGGCAAAATGGGATAACATAACCTCGGAGGTGCGCCAAATATTGTTGTCCTCCACAGGAATCAGCATACAGATATTGTAATGTGGGGCAATTTATTATGACCAGCTCAAAAAAAAAATTTTGAGTTGTGACCAGGGTTACCATAAACATTTTTCGAATAGGAGGACATTTGTTTCTGAAAAGGAGGACATTTGTGATATTTACAAGAGCCCTTGGAACCTTCGGAGGACATTTTTTTAAGTAAAAAAAAACAGTAATTTGAAGAAATATACATTTTGTTTTGATCAAAAATATTTTTTTTTAAAAAAGCGCCATAGTCCTAAATGTTTACATATAGTATGTATATATTGAGAATTTTGACAATAAATTTTGCAAATGTTACAAAAGAGCAGGCCGACCGCGCAAAAAAAAGAGTTATAATTAGAATGTGTCTTTTCTGTTTTCTTGAATGGGGATGTAATTTCCTAAAGCACTTTTTGTAACGAAAATAGGCCCCAAATTTGGGGCGCACTTTCATTTTAAATTTGGCTGCATTCCCTTGGGGTCCAACTTCCGGCCACTGACAAATACATATTAAATTCTACAGAGGAGTACTGCCCTCCTAAGAAAAAAGTCACATATCCATTTTAGTAGTTTTGAGATATTTAGCTTTTACGTTTCTTAAATTGCAAGCCTTTTACTATAAGGTTTAGGTTAGGAAATTAAATTAGACTATGTGAGCTGGTAAAACCTGCCACCATAACATACAACTGAAGGCGCGAAAGTAAAAAAACGTAAAAGCTAAATATCTCAAAATTACTAAAATGGAGATACCACTTTTTTTCTTGAAATAAAATTTAGTGCAAATTACAAATTTTGTAGAATCAATTTTTAGACGGTTCAATTCATATGTCAATTGAACGTTAATCACACCTGTTTGTGCTGGTAAAGCCAAAAAAACTAAAAAAAATATTCAGTGGTTGAAAGTATGCTTCACTTGAGGTTCATTATTGTTGAAAAAGTCCACCCAAAACCACGATTGGTGGAACTATAAAAAATACATTTGAAGCAGTAAGAAAAGGAGGACAAATCCCACATTTTTCAAAAAGGAGGGAGGACAATGGTGAAAAGGGAGGACATGTCCTCCGAAAGGAGGACGTATGGTAACCCTGATTGTGACGTTCTTTTTCTAAATGAGCGATATTTATTTTTTTTTTATTTCTTTCAATAGTTTGTACAAAAGACTGTAAAATGGAACAGTCCATAATTGAACAACGTGCAAAAAAACTGTACTGTAATTAAAAAAATTAATAATTATGTCTAAATAAAAAATTATAATAAGCTCAAACCACTGTAGTATCAAATTATTCTCAAAATAATAAAATAAGGTAAAGAACATAATTTTAAATAATTGGTCGCTTCATATCGAATAATTGTGTTTTTTATTTAGATTTTATTGAAATCTATGAACATAGAATATTTTATTTTTATTACCAAATTATTCTCAATAAAAATAATTGGTCGCTTCATATCGAATAATTGTGTTTTATATTCAGATTTTATTGAAATCTATGAACATAGAATATTTTAATTTTATTACCAAATTATTCTCAAAAATAATATAGTAAGGTAAAGAAAGTAAACTTTTAAAAATTGGACGCTTTCCTATCGCTTAATTGTGTTTTTTAGATTCTATTGGTATCTATGAACATGAAATATTTTAAAAATATTTAACAAATAAAATTTTTATGAAATTATGCCTCGCGGTAAAAATTTCATATAAATTTATTTTTCTTTAAGATATAACGATTTTATAATTTGTCAACTTTATTATTTCTCCTCCTCAATTTGACTATTTTTCAAATGAAACTAAAGAAGCTATTATAAATATATGGCAGCACTGAGCCAATGCAAAGCAATCACTTCGTATGGTCGATAGTCGAATGTCGTATAGAGCTCGTGTCCGTATTCGCACACGACACGAACGAACGTAAACACAACCGCGCACAAACACAACACAACATGTTGCGGTGCTTTGGCAACGCATTAACAGCGGTATATTATGTTATCACACTGGGTGACTCAGAGTGATATTAAAATTCGAAGTCGGTGTGGTTTAACATGAAGTGTAAATGAATTTATTTAACAGCGTCTAAAATGTTAACTTTCAGAGTGGTAGCTATGTTAAATGAACACATATCCAAAGACTGTTAAATTGTAAGTATTTAACAGCAATATTAATTGGAAACTGGCATGGTCCATGCATTGATTGCATTCCACAATACACACATCATAGGGAAAAAGGAACCAAACCCAATTTGGAGAAAGACAACACAGCCCAGCAAAATTTCTCATTACCAAATAATCCGACGAGTAAGAAAAGTTCGATGATTGTAAGTACTTATTATTTAACCACTTTTCTCATTATTTTAACATGGGGATGTCATTGGAGGAAAGTACTTCCCAAGAGCATACAATAAAGTAGCATAATAAGTACTTATTTGTAGCATAGGCATACCACATAAATGTGTGCTTATATTTTCATGATTTTAAGTACATGAATAATGTATTACCAATAAGTTATAAAATAAGTAGTATATATGTCGAAATATAGGTTATAAAACATGTTGAAAAATAAATAAATCTTGAACAATAACCCACATATAGCCAAAATTGCATTATATTTAAAATTGCTAAAATGATTTTGATAACAAAAAATCAATTATTTCCGTTATTATTGGTATGTCATTATTAATAAGCCGAAAGTAATGCAGCGAATAATGATATGTCATTATTTGGTAATGCAGGGAATAATGACAGGTACTTACCAAGATTTTGCTGGGAGAAATTAGTTGAGAACTATACCAAATCAAATTTTGAAATATATTTTACACTTCTTAAGCTATGCATAGACGATTGCCAGATCGGACAACGTTATCAACCCTATTGAAGTGCTGCAAATCTACGGACAATGACAGATAGTTAGGCAAAGGTGAATTGACAGTTCAGACGATTGCATGAAAACCTTACAATTTCATATATTTACAATACATATATTTTGTAAATATTTATATGCAGGATTGCCAATAAAAATATTTTATAGACAGTGTTGCCAATAAAATGTTTTGCTGACAATGGCACCGTTGTCACATGCATAAACTTCGCACATCTAACAATCTGCAAATTATCTAACGATGACTTTAACAGGGTTGATAACGTTGTCCGATCTGACAATCGTCTTTACATAGCGGTGTTTCCACGTAAACTGACCCTATCACACATAAAAAAATAAATCAGATTTTTGCAAAAAAAAATACCATAACGTACATCACGAATAATTGAATTTTATAAATTCATGAAGAGTTGATGAAATTTAGGAATAGTTTTTTTTCCTACCAATGAGTTTTCTAACGGTTATTATAAAATTGTTGGATGCACTAATTTTACTGTTGAACTGACATGAGCTATTTTTATTTTTTTTTGAAACTGCTCTTTTGACTACAAGAAATAACGCATCTTTAAGTGTAGTTTAGTGTAAAATTCGTAACTTTTGGAAAATATTCAGTGCCTGCAACCGGTTTTGTATCTTGGAGTGTTTTGTTTGTCACAACCGATACCGAAAATATACATACAAAAAGTTAAATTTATATCTATCATCATATATCATATTTTGTGTAAGTTAGGACAAGGTTATATAAATAGTAGAAAGTAAATCAAATTGTTTCAGTATCATTGCAATATTTACGGTAGAATTTGCATTCTAATATTTGTCACACCCGTTACGCAAAGACCGTAAATAATTTTTAAAATATTTTCTATTTATTAATATTAATTCAAGTATGAAATTGAATAATGGAAAGCAGAAATTTCGGTATAAATTGAAAAATAAATAGATGGACAGGGGCAATCATTAAGAGAACGATGTGTGCGGCAGTGAAGGTCGATAAGATCATTTTAAATCAGCCCATTCATTGTTCAAAGGTTTCGATTGGTTCTGGAATAAAAGGCATCCGTATATTTCTCAAATGGAGTTAACAAATATCAATATATTTTAGAAAATATCTGGAAACCAAAAAAAATAAATCAAGAATAAACGACCCAAATATTATTTTGAAAAGAGTTCTGCTTATAATATTCTAGCAGGACGCACAGCGTATTCTAATTCAGAAACTAATTCTTTGTAGAAAACGAAAGAATAGCATTGTTATAAACATTGATACAAACGAGAAAGAGTTTCTAAGATTTTGTAAGTTTTCAACTTCATGTGATAAAGAAAGTCGGCAATATGAATATGATTTAGTGAATAAAACTAATTCGATTTTATTTTTCGCCAAAAAGACTAGTTTACTAGATGCTACAAATGGAATAATAATTTAATTTATTTGGATTGAAGTCTACCATATACACTATACTTTCGAGATACAAAAAAAAATGTTGTTGTTGTCATTACATACAAACATTTTACATTATGCAATAAAGAAAGCGGCTGATCACGATTTTATCAAAACCTAAGGTCACACCCGTTACGGTGATATATTAACCATATTTATACCCTACACCACACTGTGGTACAGGGTATTATAAGTTTGTTTCACGGCAGATGTTTGTAACACCTTAAAATAACACAGCTAGACCCACCTTAAAGTATACCGATCGACTCAGAATCACTAGCTGAGTCGATTTAACGATGTCCGTCCGTCCGTCTGTCCATGTAAAGTTGTTCGTCGACTACAGGTCGTAATTTCACTCCGATCGTTCTGAAATTTTGCAGTTTAGAGTATTTGGCGGCTGTTAAGATCGCTATTGAATTTGGTTGAAATCGGTTCAGATTTAGATATAGCTCCCATATATATCTTTCGTCCGATTTGGCCCTTTAGTCCTATAGAAGCTGTATTTTACATCCAATCGTTTTGAAATTTAGAATGGTAGAGTTTCTTGATCCATGAACCAACACTGCCGAATTTGAAGAAAATCGGTTAAGATTTAGATATAGCTCCCATATATATGTTTCGTCCGATTTGGCCCTTTAGTCCTATAGAAGATGTATTTTACATCCGATCGTTTTGAAATTTAGAATGGTAGAGTTTCTTGATCCATGAACCAACATTGCCGAATTTGAAGAAAATCTGTTAAGATTTAGCTATAGCTCCCATATATATGTTTCGTCCGATTTGGCCATTTAGTCCTATAAAAGCTGTATTTTACATCCAATCGTTTTGAAATTTAGAATGGTAGAGTTTCTTGATCCATGAACCAACATTGGCGAATTTGAAGAAAATCGGTTAAGATTTAGCTATAGCTCCCATATATATGTTTCGTCCGATTTTGCTCTTTAGTCCTGTAGAAGCTGTATTTTACATCCAATCATTTTGAAATTTAGAATGGTAGAGTTTCTTGATCCATGAACCAACACTACCAAATTTGAAGAAAATCGGTTAAGATTTAGCTATAGCTCCCATATATATGTTTCGTCCGATTTGGCCATTTAGTCCTGTAGAAACTGTATTTTACATCCAATCATTTTGAAATTTAGAATGGTAGAGTTTCTTGATCCATGAACCAACACTTTGAAGAAAATCGGTTAAGATTTAGCTATAGCTCCCATATATATGTTTCGTCCGATTTGGCCCTGTAGTCCTATAAAAGCTGTATTTTACATCCAATCGTTTTGAAATTTGGAATGGTAGAGTTTCTTGATCCATGAACCAACACTACCGAATTTGATGAAAATCGGTCAAGATTTAGCTATAGCTCCCATATATATGTTTCATCCGATTTGGCTCTTTAGTCCTGTAGAAGCAGTATTTTACATCCAATCGTTTTGAAATTTAGAATGGTAGAGTTTCTTGATCCATGAACCAACACTGCCGAATTTGAAGAAAATCGGTTAAGATTTAGCTATAGCTCCCATATATATGTTTGTGGTACAGAAACCAATTGTTCCAACGTAGTATGACACTTTTATTTAAGTATAAAATGTACCAAATGTAAATTTATGTAAACAATTTATACATGAATTACAAAATTTATATATCAGAGTTATTCAATATTACGAGAGTGGTGTAGGGTATTATATAGTCGGCCCCGCCCGACTTTAGCCTTTCCTTACTGGTTTTTTTATTAAAAATATTATTTAATTTCCTTGCATGTCAGTAGGTAACATTTTAGTATATCTACATAAACCACCCTTTGTGAATTGTCGTTATAAATTATATAGATCAATATCAGGAAAATACTCAGTAACAATGTCACCCCCTTTCCATTGGAATCACCCTATAGGAACAAGCCCGCTGCGGTTGACGCACTGGAAGCCATTCGTGAGATACCGGCCGGATATGTTAGAGAGAGTATGCCAAAAAGGCGCAGTCGCGATCGACAGTTACATGTAATCATCTTTAAACATTTAATTATATAGACAGTTCTATCGACTCAAATAAAGATTTCATACATTTCTCCAAATTTTATGTGTTTTTTATACCCTATACCACACAGCGTTACAGGGTATTATAACTTTGTGCATTTGTGTGTAACACCCAAGAGGAGATAGGATAGAATTTTGAATTTGCTTAAAATCGGTTCAGATTTACGGATAGCTCCCATATATATCTACCTCCGATTTGACATTTACTTGTGTGTACTGCATAAGCAACATTTTTTAACCGATCTGTATACAAATTGACAGAGAGAAGTATCTTGATACACTTAGAGACAATACTATATTTGAAGAAAATCGGTTCAGATTTAGATATAGCCCCCATATATATGTTACCCCCGATTTGACATATAGGCGCTGTAGAAACTTATTGTATATCCGATCAGTAAGAAAATCGACAGAAAAAAGTTTCTTAATACACGAACGAATATTGCCTAGGCTCAGATTTTAAATATATCCCCCATATATAGGGTTTTCCAATAAGAGTGATATGATATGATCTTTGAAAAAAACACTTATTGTTAAGGAAATTCAAAAGTTTTTTATTTGATGTGAAGTACAATCGATACAATTAGGTTCTAAATAAAACGTCATTCAAATGGCCTCCAAGACTTCTTCTGCAGGAACGAATTCGAGGAACCCAATTTTCGAGCACTTTGACTTGTAAAGCTTGAAGATAATCTTGTTAATTTCGAAAGACCAATGACTTCAAATAACCCCACAAGAAATAGTCTAATTGTGCTAATTCACAACATCTTGGAGGCCATTCAATATCACAATTTTTGAAATAATCGAATCTCCAAACTTTTCTCGCAACAATTCAATTGTTTTATTTGTCGTGTGACAAGTAGCCACAATCGGTCAATGGCGAAAAGATAGGTCTTAACGAGAGCTAAAATATTGCTCATGGTTGTCAAGGCCGAAGGTCGACTGGAAAGTGTTGTTTTTTTGGATTTAAAAAAATGGACTTAGCATTATTTTCAAATGTGAACGGAAAGTTTATTTTTGCTCTACCTCCTTAACGGTACGTCGGATGGGGAATCGGTCAATGGCAAAAAGATAGGTCTTAACGAGAGCTAAAATATTGCTTTTGGATTTAAAAAAAATGGACTTAGCACAATTTTCAAATGTGAACGGAAAGTTTATTTTTGCTCTACCTCCTTAACGGTACGTCGGATGGGGAATCGGTCAATGGCAAAAAGATAGCTCTTAAGGAGAGCTAAAATATTGCTCGTAGATGTCAAGGTCGTTGTTAGACTGGAAAGTGTTTTTTTTTATTTAAAAATGGACTTAGCGCACGAAAGTTTCTATTGGAGAACGATTATTTTGATAATAAATCTGAATAATTTATAAAAGTTGTTCTTGCTCATACCTCTCCATGATGAAATTGTAAACACTGCTAAAAAACAAATGACAGATCATGACATATTACAATTGGCCGAAACGTCACTTCAAAATCATATCATCCCTATCGGAAAACCCGGTATACGAGTATGTTCCTCCCGATTTGGTATCAAAGCGCTTTCGAAGTCGTTGAGGTGGAGCTAAGTACTTTGTTAACTGAATCGAAACTAATTATGCCAAATTATTATCGCAATGCCCCTTTTCACATTATTAGAGAGGGGTAGGGTATTTAGGGTAGACCCACTTGAAAGTATACCGTTCGACTTAGTATTGCAAGATGAGTCGATTTAAACATTCAATGTTGTTCGTTAAGTACAGGTCACTCCGATCTTGCTGAAATTTGGCAAAAGGAATTCTTTCACATCTGGTAAGATATTGGTCAAAATCGGTTCAGATTTAGATATAGCCCTTATATACATTTTCTTTTCGACTTGGTCATTTAGCGCAACTAAAGCTATTTTTTATATCCAATCATTTTGAAATTAAGCAGGATAGAGTTTATTGATCAAAGGACCCACATTTTCGAATTTGATGTAATCGGTTCAGATTTAGATGTGGCACCCAAGTCCAAACAGTGCCAAATTTGAATAAAATCTGTTCAGATTTACATATATATCCCTCATATATATGAACCTCCCAGTTGGGATCGAAACGCTATAAAATACAAATTGTAGGATAAAATTGTATCATTTGAAACATTTATAAAACTTGCCAATACTTCTTATTATCTCCGATAGGTTAGGCTGTCCGAATTTAAACCTTCCTTACGGGTTTAAACTTTAATTGTTGATCATAGTAAAATGCTCATCCTTTTCAATTACTGTACTTTTTAAATGTCCTCCGAAGGTTTTAAACTCTCTTTGTAAATGTCACAAATGTCCTGCTTTTCTGGCAAAAAAAAGTCCGCCTTTCCGCTACAAATCAAAACATGGACGCTATATCAAAAGATGGACCTACGGCTACCGTTGTTCGTGTGAAGGTAAATTGTGATGTTTATGGCTTATTGGTGGACTATAACAAAATATGAACTGATTTAAAAATTGTTTACTGCGATAAATTCTTGTCCTAATTAAATACAAATTGTAAAGATTCAGTTAAAATGCTTAGAAAATATGGTATTTATGGGTTAAATATGTATTTTTTTGAAGCGACCTCTATAGGGTGACTATCACAAAATACGAACCGATTTGTAAAATTGTTGGTGTCATGCATTCTTGTCAAAAAAGAATACCAACTGCAAAGATTCTGCTAAATTCCTTTAAAAATGTGGTATCTTTGGCTCAAAACCGTGTTTTAGAGCTACCTCTATAGCGGACCTATATCAAAACATTGACCGATATGGCCCATTTGCAATCCCAAACAAGTTGTAACTATAAGAAATATTTATACCAAATTTGATCAAACTAGACCTATTATTACGGACTGCAGCGTGATTCCAACATACGGACGGACAGACGGGCGTGGCTAAATCGTCTTAGAATTTTACGACGATTAAGAATATATATACTTTATGGGGTCGCAGATCAATATTTAGAGGTGTTACAAACGGAGTGACAAAATGGATATACCCCATCCTATGGTCTATAGTGGAGGGTATACGAGTAATTACTGATCTGTAGGGTTTTCCAACAAGAGGTGTTATTTTGAATCACACGGTATTTCGGTAGCGGTCACTTTTGAAGCTTTTATTCTTGAACATTTGACAAATAGAAACTACGCCATTACTAAAAATGGAACGATACACTATCATCGACCGATACAAAACGATCGAACAAAAAAACGATACAAAATCATCTTGACTTATGAGGCCTATTACCACCTCGGTGGCTACGTCAACAAGCTAAATTGTCGCATCTGGGGCTCGGAAAAACCAAGAGTTATTGTTGAGAAGCCTCTCCATCCTTAACGTGTGCCTGTTTGGCGCGGTTTATGGTCCGGCGGGGTCATTGGATCTTACTTTTTCGAAAATGAGGTGGGATCAACAGTTACGGTGAATGGATTGCGCTATCGAGAGATGATTAATAATTTTTTATGGTCGGAGTTGGATTGTATTGATCTGGACAACGTTTACTTTCAACAAGACAGCGCTACGTGACACACAAGCAACGAAACCATTACTCTGCTACGGGAAAAGTTTCCGGACCGTGTTATCTCTCGAAGAGATGATTACAATTGGCCACCGAGATCTTTTGATTGCGAGACCTTGCGACTTCTTTGGGTCCACGTGAAAGATAAGCTCTATGCCAACAGCTCAGCGTCGATTCAAGACCTCAAAGACAGAATTCGTGAGACTATCGAGGACATAGGGCAGCCACTTTGCGATTTGGTTATGGAAAATTTCATGAAAAGGATATGGTCCTGTAAGCGTGGTCGTGGTGGCCATTTGGCTGATGTTGTTTTTCATTATTAACGGCATACCTTCCTCTTTTTTATGAAATAAACATCCGATCATTTATCTCAAAAAATGGAAATTTTCTTTGAATAGTGCCATTTGCCTCTTGTTGGAAAACCCTTTACTATCCCAGACAATGTGAATTTGTATAACCTCCACCATAGGATGGGGGGTATATTCATTTTGTCACTTCTTTTATAACCCCACTAAATATTGATCTGAAACCACGTAAAGTATTAATAAGTATTATTTATCGTCGTAATTTTCTAAGACGATTTAACCATGTCCGTCTGTTGTTATCACACTACAATCTATAATAATTAGGCTACGTGGATGAAATTTGGTACATATACTTCTTATATCTGCAGATATGTTGTGATTGAAAATGCGCAATATCGGTCCATATTTGGATATAGCCCCCATATATCGATACCTCCATTCTAAAACATGCTAAGTATAGCATGATCCATTTCGAGGTTCCCTACTTTTTTAACGAAAAAAACACAGAAAATTCAAATTGAATGGGGAATGTTTACTATCATTTGAAAGAACATTCTTTGGCATTTATTTTCTGAAGATTATGTCTATCAAATGTTGGCCGCGGCTACGTCTCAGATGGTCCATCAGTTGAGTCCAATTTTCGATGACTCGTTCGAGCATTTCGACTGGTAACTGGCGAATGACACGCGTGATGTTTTGCTCCAAGGCCTGAATCGAAGCGGATTTGTCCGCATAAACTTTAGACTTTACATATCCCCACAGGAAAAAGTCTAACGGTGTGATACACACGATCTTAGGCCAATCGACAGGCCCAAAACGTGAAATTATCTGCTCACCGAAGTGTTCTCTCCATAAATCCATTGATTGATGCGATGTGTGGGAAGTGGCGCCGTCTTCTTGAAACCAAATGTCGCCGAGATCACGAGCTTCAATTTCAGGCATCAAATAGTCGGTTATCATGGCACTATAACGGTCGCCATTGACGGTTACGTTCTCACCGGCATCATTTTTGAAGAAATATTGACCGATGATTCCGGTACGTCGGATCGGGAATCGGTCAATGGCAAAAAGATAGCTCTTACCGAGAGCTAAAATATTGCTCATGGGTGTCAAGGTCGTGTGTCGACGGGAAAGTGTTTTTTTTATTTAAAAAAAAATGGACTTAGCACAATTGGCGAACGATTATTTTGATAATAAAACTGAATAATTTGTAAACGTTGTTCAGGCCTAAGTCTTTCCATGATGAAATGCAAAACAATACTTAACAAAAATAACATGACAGCATGACACGACTCACACGTGATCTGTCAAAAAAGGCTATTGAAAAAGTATCTCTACTTTGATCACCCTATAATAGCATGTTTTAAGGGAGATTGCATTTTTAAATTTTAAATATTCGAAATTATATTCAGTCAAAATTTGATGTTTATCCGTCAATCCAATCAAAAGATATTCACAAAACAATACAGGTCGTTCGATGTGCATTATAAAGGAATTCCACACAAATTTAAATAAGTCATCAAACTTTGTTCACCTTTCCTGAAAAACTACCTTTTTGCACTTAGCATAGTTTAGAATGAAGATATCGATATAGAAAATCCCCAATTTGACTTGTTAACGTCATAGAGGCCACAAATGTAAACTAATCGGGCTGAAAATTGGTAACTGGGATTTATTGATACCCGGTATCTTTCACAAGAACAACGGTAGTCACAGGTCGACGTTTTGATATAGCCCCGATACAAAGGTCCCTCTTGATTTGACTTCGTAACGGCACAAAGACCTCACATTGGGCTGAAATTTGGTATAATGCGTTTATTAGTACCAGTAACCATTCCCATGCGATCCATGGTGGAGGGTATACATATATGATTCGGCATGGTTTGTAAATATTTATGATCCGTAACTAAATCATACGCATATATACAACATATACCAAAATCTATTTTTATACCCTACATCGCACTGCGGTCCAGGGTATTATGAATGTGTGCGTTTGTTTGTAACACCTAAATAGAGAAGTCATTGACCCATCGTTTATTATACCGATCGACTTGGAATCATTTTGTGAGTTGAATTAACCGTGTCCGTCTGTCCGTCTGTCACTCCGTCCGTCCGTCTGTCCATCCGTCTGTAGATATATCATTGTAATCAAAGTGCAGGTCGTATTTATGGTCCGATTGTGATGAAATTCAGCATAGATCACTTTTTTGGTCCAGGGACAATCTCTATTGAAATTAGTCAAAATCTGTTCAGATTTACATATAGCTCCTATATATGTATATGTACCTCCGATATGACATATATGCACTGTATAAGCAAAATTTTTTAGCCGATCTGAATACAATTTGACACAAAGAAGTATCTTGAAACACTTAGTGATAATACTAAATTTGAGGAAAATCGGTTCAGGTTTAGATGAAGCCCCCATCTACATATAAAGGGTTTTCCAACAAGAGGTTTTATTTTGGTATTCAAAGAAAAATGAAATTTTTTGAGATAAATGATCGGATGTTTATTTCATAATAAAGAGGAAGGTATGCCGTTAATAATGAAAAAAAAACATCAGCCAAATGACCACCACGACCCCGCTTACAGGACCATATCCTTTTCATGAAATTTTCCATAACCAAATCGCAAAGTGGCTGCCCTATGTCCTCGATAGCCTCACGAATTCTAGCTTTGAGGTCTTGAATCGACGCTGGGCTGTTGGCATAGACCTTTTCTTTCACGTGGCCCCAAAGGAAGAAGTCGCAAAGTGTTAAATCACAAGATCTCGGTGGACAATTGTGATCACCTCTTCGAGAGATAACACGGTCCGGAAACTTTTCCCGTAACAGAGCAATGGTTTGTTGCTTGTGTGGCACGTAGCGCCGACTTGTTGAAAGTAAACGTTGTCCAGATCAATACCATCCAACTCCGACCTTACAAAATCATTAATCATCTCTCGATAGCGCAATCCATTCACCGTAATTGTTGATCCAACCTCACTTTCGAAAAAGTAAGGTCCAATGACCCCGCCGGACAATAAACCGCACCAAACAGTCACACGTTGAGGATGGAGAGGCTTCTCAACAATAACTCTTGGGTTTTCCGAGCCCCAGATGCGACAATTTTGCTTGTTGACGTAGCCACCGAGGTGGAAATGGGCCTTATCAGTCAAGATGATTTTTTAATGATATTCGATTTTTCGAATTTTAATAATTTCAGTGAGTTGTTGAATCGTTTATCGTTCCATTTTTAGTAATGGCGTAGTTTCTACTTGTCAAATGTCAAAGAATAAAAGCTTAAAAAGTGACAGCTGCCGAAATACCCTGTATGTCATCCCCGATTTTACATGTAATCGCTGTAGAGACCGTATATTATATCCGATCAGTACGATCATTCGGCAGAGATACTTCTGTTATTACATTAATGAACACTACAAAATTCGGGGAAAATCGGTTCAGATTTAGATATAACTCCCATATATATGTTCCCCTGATGTGGTATAAAAGCGCTTTAGAAGTTGTTCTTTACTTTTGATCATTGCAACATTTGGCAGAAAGCAGATTCTTAATTTCGGATCTAAGTACCTTGTTAACTGAAACGAAACAAGTACATATTCCCAATTTTTTTCGCGTTTTCGCATTGTTAGGAGGACTCCGCCCGACTTACTGGTTTTATATAAAGTATTGTCCATTTTCGATCAATTAAAAGCCAATATCGCCATTGAATTATATTGGGCGTATTTTATAGCTATCACTGAAGTTTATTTAAGAACAATTTCTACTTATTTTGTTTTTCTTTATTTTTATTTGGAATTTCTCTTTTAGAATTTATTTGCTACATTTTTTAATAGTTAGATATAAATAAAAGACTGTTTCTAATTAATTGATCCAAATAATAATATATTAGGATGCAAACAAATATTTGTTGAGTGCCCCAATAGGTGAGTATGTAGCATGCACGCCTATGAGTTTGGGGGTCGTGGGTTCGATTCCCACCTGAGGCTCTGGTCTATCGCTGCAAAATCTAACCACATGGTCTTTGTATTCCGGCTAGTTTATTTTAATTTTATTTTTTTTTACTTTTTATTGTATGTAATTCATATTGTGTGCTCCTTGCGATTATTATACTTACTTGGAATTAATTGTTCCTTTTAAACGCTAATTTAAAAAACTAATTATTTCGCCCAGTATTTTTATAATTATTTGTTATCAAATCATAAATTCTAATACATATACATAAATAATTTATACATTTCCAAGTTAACAGCTGTCCAGAACAAGCTTTAAGAATTTCCCAAGGATTGGGCTTGTCCTACTACATATGGGAGGAAAAAATTAAAGAAAACCTAAAATCAAGAATTAGATAAGAATTGTATCAGTTGCAAGTTTTTTTTTAATTAAATTGTATAAATTTCAGTATTTAAGCAAGTTCTCACCCATACAAAAATAATCCCTATTCAGAGGATTGTTATTTACATATATAAGTACATATCTACATGCATATGTATTTAATATTCATTTCCAGTTTGTGGCTTAGTTCTTTGTATTCCATTTATCCAGTGCATAAATCGATTCGTGGTTATCGGCAAAACCGCTCATAACACAATTAATATTCCGTGTAAATTTGCCAAACTGAAAATTTGAACAGAAATTGAAATTAGAAAAATCCATTTATTTATTGTTCTTAGCAAGTTTACGAAACTAGATTTTTATCTATTCTCTGCGAAATTAATCCATCGAAGATATGAATAAGAACCACACCTTTGACTTTGTTGGCTGTTGGCGGCAACTGATTGTGGCTGGTTCTGATTTGACATTGCAGTCGTCAGTCACTTCGACGTTCGCCGTGCCGGCACCCGTCCGACGCCATTGCTTTCTTGTGTCCGAAAATGTTTCTTGACAAGTTCTGCGGTTTTTATTTCAGGGATTAACTTTGTATATCTGAGCTTCAGTCAGTCAATGTGGCAGTCATTTATTAGAATTACGTTAAAGGGACTTTAGCCAATTTGAATGCTGTTGATAGATATACTTTAAATGTTTGCAAATTTATTTGTGTTTTGCTGTGGGCATTCATGTTTCACAAGGTACTGACAGACTTCATCATATGCATGCAGACTATTCGGCAGTGGCATTTTGCTGGAAATATAAAAAAATAGATAGACAAATTGATTTAAAAAACCAGTAAGGAAAGGCTAAAGTCGGGCGGGGCCGACTATATAATACCCTACACCACTCTCGTAATGTTGAATAACTCTGATATATAAATTTTGTAATTCACAGTGTGGTGTAGGGTATAAAAACGATTGGATCTAAAGAGCCAAATCGGATGAAACATATATATGTGAGCTATAGCTAAATCTTCAGCCATTTTCTTCAAATTCGGCAATGTTGGTTCATGGATCAAGAAACTCTACAATTCTAAATTTCAAAACGATTGGATGTAAAATACAGCTTCTATACAACTAAAGGGCCAAATCGGACGAAACATATATATGGGAGCTATAGCTAAATCTTAACCGATTTTCTTCAAAATCGGTAGTGTTGGTTCATGGCTCAAGAAACTGTACCATTCTAAATTTCAGAATGATTGGATGTAAAATACAGCTTTTATAGGACTAAAGGGCCAAATCGGACGAAACATATATATGGGAGCTATAGCTAAATCTTAACCGATTTTCTTCAAATTCGACAATGTTGGTTCATGGATCAAGAAACTCTACCATTCTAAATTTCAAAACGATTGGATGTAAAATACAGCTTCTATAGGACTAAAGGGCCAAATCGGACGAAAGATATATATGGGAGCTATATCTAAATCTGAACCGATTTTCTTCAAATTCGGTAGTGTTGGTTCATGGATCAATAAACTCTACCATTCTAAATTTCAAAACGATTGGATGTAAAATACAGCTTCTATAGAACTAAAGGGTCAAATCGGACGAAACATATATATGGGAGCTATAGCTAAATCTTAACCGATTTTATTCAAATTCGGTAGTGTTGGTTCATGGATCAAGAAACTCTACCATTCTAAATTTCAAAACGATTGGATGTAAAATACAGCTTCTATAGGACTAAAGGGCCAAATCGGACGAAACATATATATGGGAGCTATAGATAAATCTTAACCGATTTTCTTCAAATTCGGTAGTGTTGGTTCATGGATCAAGAAACTCTACCATTCTAAATTTCAAAATGATTGGATGTAAAATGCAGCTTCTACAGGACTAAAGAGCAAAATCGGACGAAACATATATATGGGGGCTATATCTAAATCTGAACCGATTTCAACCAAATTCAATAGCGATCTTAACAGCCGCGAAATACTCTAAATTGCAAAATTTCAGAACGATCGGAGTGAAATTGCCACCTGTAGTCGACGAACAACTTTACATGGACAGACGAACGGACGGGCAGACATCGTTAAATCGACTCAGCTAGTGATTCTGAGTCGATCGGTATACTTTAAGGTGGGTCTAGCAGTGTTATTTTCAGGTGTTACAAACATCTGCCGTGGAACAAACTTATAATACCCTGTACCACAGTGTGGTGTAGGGTATAAAAATGTTATTGAATTCTGAAAATGTTAAAATATTTTTGAATTGTTCATCTAAAATAGGAGTGATTACAAATCATAAAAAATGCCCAAAGGATATTTGTAATTAATTGTTGGGTAATTATCATTGGTTTTTTGTCTCATATTCCTAAGGGCTGTGCATGTCTCATATTCATCAAGGCTTCTTCCAGGGAGTAGTTGATGATGTTGATCATAATAAACTAGATCAAAATCTATAATCTTAAAATGCGCAGAATTCTTTCATAGATCAAGAATCGGAAAGAACAAATAGATGGGGCTACACATAATCTAAACAGATTTTCGTCAACTAGGATCAAAAACCTTATTTCTGCCAAATAATATAAAGATCGGACATAAAATACAGTTTCAATAGCGTTTAAATACTACATACACTGAAAAAAAAATAGTAATACAATTAATGACGACACATTCTTAAATTAAGTATGCGACCTCGGCATAAATTCAATCACAATTTTCATTAAAATAATGAAAATTTACATGTTTTTTACGAAATTTTCTTAATCTAAAGTTTTTTTAAATTTGAATTAATAACTATCTAATCATTAGTTTTGTGTACGCCCTTCTTTTAATGTACGCCTTTAAATTAAAGAAAAATATCATTATTTTTGTGATAATCCGCATTATTTTATGTAATATTTCAATACTTTTAAGAATTTTCTACATTAAAAGTATGACGTAGACATGTCATAGTTTTAATGTCGAATCGGACTTAATTGAGAGTATGAGATATTTGAGTAATAAATTTAAGGCAATGCTTCCCTTTAAAGAAAAGTTGTCTTGGTAATACATTTTATGATTATTGCCATTATTTTTAAGAACACATACGAGAGAATTATGCTATCTATCTCTCTCTTTCGGATAATTAAAGTTATTTGTTAATGTGTGGATAAATAATTGTTATGGAATGTTAGAAGAGCTCTCTGAGTATAGAGAATATTCTGTTGTTTATTTTCTTTCAAATCAGTTACTTGGAAGCGATGGAGGGTAGTGGTTGTGTGTTTTGAGACGCGGATTGTAAAAAAATGAAAAAATTAAATTGCGGTGAATATGTAAGTATACGTGCATGTTGCTTGGCACCATACCATAGCAACAACAAGAACTGAAACTCAAAATAACGGCAGTTGTGAATCACGAGGATTCGTGTACATGTGCGTATGTATTTGGTTATGCCGTCGGCGTCTCCATCGATCTCGGTTATAAGGGAGTGCGTGCATCGTAGTTATTTTTTCTGTATGTTATTTATGGTGATGTACTCGTATGTACATACATTTTTGAAGTGATCTTGTTAGAAAGTCCTGAGAAGAGATTTATGCGAACATTAAAAAATGAACAATAAAAATGCGGGTAATAGGTTTTGTAAAACTGGAAGAGGCAATAGGAAAATGTTTAGATGAGTGAAATATAATATATAGTGCTGAAATAAACAACCTATTGGTAATTACAAAATTAACAAAACACATTTTAATTGGAAATTATATATTTATTAAAAATAACTGATAACAGCGCATAAAGCAGAAATGTAAAATTATTACTGGCAATATAGAAATTTGTTATTAATAGTATGTTATACAACTATCTTTTTATTTTTTAGTTAAACAATTTTAGAATGGGTCTTTTAAAAGTATTTCTGTCGTAGAAAAGTGACAAATTCTACCAAATATTTCAAAGTAAGTATTATATATGAACGATTTAAATATTTCTCTTAGTTTTCAGCGATTCCTATCGTGATATGATGAAATTTATTTGTATAGCTTAAGCTTGACTATTTATTGGCTATTAATGGAAATAACAAAAAGGTCGAATAAAAACAAATTCTAATATTTGTATTTTCTTTAATTATTCTATTTGATTTCTTTTCAGAACAAGTTTAATTTTATATCGCGAAATATTTGAAGATAAAAGATAAATGTAATTATTTGTTGTAAATTACAACAAATAATTCATAAATTCAAACATCCCCCTACACACAGGGTTACCATACGTCCACCTTTGGGAGGACATGTCCTCCTTTTTAACCAGTGTCCCCCCGTCCTCCGTCCTTTTTCAAAAATGATGGATTTGTCCTCCTTTTGTTACAAATTAAAATTTTTCACAATCAGTAAACCTCCACATGAATTATACTCGCAAGTACTTTTAGTACAAAGTTAGTACTAAAATAATTGAGCTCGATGACTGCAATTTGGTACAGATACTTCGTATAGCTCAGGTAACTTAAGATTGAAAATGGGCAATATCAATAAATTTTTAGCATCTTCTGTCCGATTTGACTTATTAACGCCATAGAGACTGCAAATTTCAACTGGACGAACTGAAATTGGTAATTTGGGAGTATGTATATCCAGAACCCTTCAGACGAACGATGGTCATCATAGGTCAATGTTTTGATATAGCACCCACACAAAGGTACCTCAAGATTTTACTTTTTAAAGAATCAAAAAACAGTTGACATGCAATCTATGGGGTAGGGTATGCAATATTCGGCTTGTCAGATCTTAACGCCGCTTCACTTATTTATTATAACTAACACCTAAAAATACTGGAGCTAGACCCACTTTAAAGAACATCGATTGTCTGTCTGTTTAAAATTGTTCCTTAAGTACAGGTCGCACTTTCATTCCGATCTTGCTAAAATTTGACAATAAGGGCTATTTCATACCTGAAGTAATTGGTCAAAGTCGTTTCTGATTTAGATATATGCGCTATATAAATTTTCTTTCCCATATGGCCTTTTAGCGCCACAGGAGCTTTTTCATATCCAATCACTTTGAAATTAAGCAGGATGGAGTTTCTTGATCCAAGAGCCCACATTGTCGAATTTGGTCTAAATCTGCTCAGATTTAAATGTAGCACCCAAGAACAAACATTGTCAAATTTGAAAAAAAATTGTTCAGATTTCGATATAGTCCTCCGATTTGGCATATAAGCGCTACAAAATACAAACTGTTGTACAAAGCATTAGAAAATTGTATTTTTTAAATGTCCTCCGAAAGTTTCAAACTCTCTTTGTAAATGTTACAAATGTCCTCCTTTTCTGACACAAAAGTCCTCCTTTCCGAAAAAAGGTTAGGAACAAATTTTATTTGAAAATCAAGAAACTTAGTTTGGAACGCATATACGAGGGCGGTTCGGAAACTTCTTAGCCTAGCACAAAAAGCGCGGTATAAACAGAAAAAAAGTTAAGTGTTTTGAAAACTTCCATCTCTGCTATGAACACATGTTAAATTTTGTTTCGATCTGGCAACTCCTTCATATAGAAACAGGTGTTCACAAAAGACGCATCCGCGATTTTTTTACAATGGAAAAATTAGAAATGCGTGGTGTCATTAAATATTTACATAAAAATGGTTTATCGGGACAAGAAATTCATAATGATATAGTGAATGTGTTAGGTGAAGGTGCTCCTTCATATGCAACAGTAAAAAATTGGGTTGCTGAATTTAAACGTTGTCGTACAAGCATTGAAGATGAACCACGTAGTGGACGTCCAAAAACAGCAACAACAACAACAGAAATTGTAGCCAAAGTGCATGATATGGTATTAAATGATCGACGAATAAAAGTGCCTGAAATAGCTAATATCATGGGCATCTCAAATGATCGAGTCAATTTAATTTTGCATGAAGAACTACAGATGAAAAAGCTTTCTGCAAGATGGGTGCCGCACTTGTTAACAGTCGACCAAAAACGCATAAGAATGAACATTCCTCAAGCTTGTTTGGATCGTTTTAAGCGAAATAAAATTGATTTTAAGCGTCGTTTCATAACTGTTGATGAGACATGGATCCACCACTATACTCCAGAGACAAAAGAACAATCCAAACAAGGGACTGAAGCTGGAGGAAGTTCCCCAAAGAAGGCAAAAACAATTCAATCGGCTGGTAAGGTTATGGCAACGGTTTTTTGGGACTTCAAAGGTATTTTATTGATTGACTATCTGCAAAAGGGTAAAACAATAAATTCAGAGTACTATTCAGAGTACAACCTTTTGGATCAATTAAATGTACAAATTCGAGAAAAACGTCCTGGCTTACAACACAAAAAAATAATTTTTCATCAAGACAACGCACCAGCGCACAAGAGTGTTTTATCAATGGCTAAAATCAACGAATTAAAGTACGAGTTGCTTGACCACCCACCTTATTCTCCTGATTTAGATCCCAGTGACTTTTACCTGTTCCCAAATCTAAAAAAATTCCTTGCTGGCAAGCGTTTTATCTCAAAGGAAGATGCAATTACAGTTGTAAACCACTATTTTGAAGACCTTGAGGAAAACTATTTTTATCAAGGGATAGAATTGCAAGATAAGCGTTGGACTAAGTGTATTGAAGTTTCAGGAGATTATATTGAAAAACAAGTAAGAAAGTTTCAGTCGGGTAAACCGACTAAGGTATACCCTCACTTTGTGAGTAATGTAATATATAACATTACACTAATAAATCTGTCAATTTGTGTGGGAGGTACCGGAAGGGGTTTCTCCAAATACACCTATATTTATATATCGGTAAACAGCAGATTCTTAAATACATTGCATTGTGCCGAACTATAAGCGTTTATGTGCACTGGTATATTAAAGTTACGAGCTATGTAATTTTGGTATGATTTGGTCATTTTGTGTGGGAGGTACAAAAAGGTGCGGTGTGATAACGCCCACTTTTTACAGGACTATAGGCACTATAACAGCATTACACTGTACAAAATTTCAAGTATTTGTATGCACTGGTATTAATGTTACAAGCCGTTTACTTTTGGTACGAAACGGTCAATTTGTGTTGGAGGTACCAAAAGGGGCTGTATAATAACGCCCATGTTTTACCGGACTATAGGCGCTACAAAAACATTATACTGTAGAAAATTTCAAGCATTTTTATGCACTTGTATTAAAGTTATAAGCAGTTAAATTTTGATGCAAAATGGTCCATTTGTGTGGGAGGTACCAAAAGGGGCATGCCAACTTCACCCATTTTTCTCGAGGTATTAGCGACTAATATACTAATATTATGTGTAGAATTTCAGAAGATTCGAATAAGTAGTATAGTAGTATATATGTATTAAAGAATCAATATTTCACTAAATTTTAACCCTTTGTGTGGGAGGTACCAGAAGGAGTAGACCAATATGGACCATCTTCGAACTCATCCGGAGATAGATAAAAATATTACCGCATACCAAATTTGAAGTCAATCGGTTACTCCTTTCGAGAGTTATCGTGCGCACCAGCCAGCAGACAGACAGACGGACGGACATTGCTCATTCGACTTAAAATTACCCAAAACGAATATCCGCCGAACATACTTGGGGTCTTAGGTCACTCCTTCGATGTGTTACACTTTTTTCCGTAGCAAATGATATATACCCTCGTATCACTAAAGTAAGGGTATAATAAAAATATTTCTGAAAAACTAACTATTCTCTTTCATTGATAGGCTAAGAAGTTTCCGAACCGCCCTCGTATTAATAGATTACAACGAAATACATATGCGAACAGACTTTCACAAATAAAATATGTAAATTCACACCAACAATGTTATTGTTTTCCGAATATATTTTATTTTAAAAAGAGTTAAAACTTTTGACTTTTTCGAATTTTAATTTAAATACGCACACAAACGAAAATACAATTTAATTTGTTTTCCATTTCGTATTATTCTCGTACTTTATAGTTAAACCTGCTGTTACATTAGGCCAAATTGGTTCAATTTTTGCATAGTTTCCTTTATGAACGGTAATATATATTACCTTATAATTTGGTCCAAGGGATATTTTTGTTTTACTGAAATCAAAATAATAAGCCCTTTTTGCTTAAAAATAATTTGTAAATAAGCTGCTTTCTTATCGCGATGTTTTGAATAAAAATAAATATAAATTATTGGGTTAAAGATATATTTTGTATGAAAAATGTAATATGGACCAAATAGTATCTTAATCTAGGATTATACATATTTGCTAATCTAACAGCAGAGTTAAGAATGTAACAAGCAGCATTAGTTTCTGTTTTACAGAGCTAATTTTTAATTAATAAATATTTCAATTCGTGAATAATATAAATTAAAAATATATATTCAGCTCATCGCAAGACTTAAAGTTTTGTATGGTGTAAAATTGTTCGCGTTTAAGTTCTATTAACTCGTTTTTTTCAATGGTAAATGCAATTAAGCCACATTCAAAACAAACTTTTTAAACTAAATACTTCAGTGAATCGTTTGAAGTAACTTAGGAAATGTTCCTGGTGGATTGTTTTCCCCTTTTAATAAAATGTTCTTACATAAAATAAATATGCATTACCTACCTAAGAATGATCTTTAATAAGCAACCTCATGGAATGGTATAATATTATGATGTTTTCTTTTATAAAAAATTATGATGTCCTGTCAGAGAGCAGCATTTTAAACCCCCTTCGCAGTGCAGTATTTTCTCATAAACGAAATCAAAAAATCGTTTTAGGGCGAAAGGCAGAAACAATTTACCATTTTTTGGCACAAAAGAAAAGACCATTATTTTTATTTAAACTAATATTTATGAAAAAAAGTGTAGATACAATTCAATTTTAAATGAAAAACCTTTTTTTTAAATTTTGTTGCAGTTATATGTCTTTTTCAGAAGAAGTTGCATTTTAATTAGGCTGAATAATAATCAAAAGTGCATAAAATTGTATTAGTATATTAACAATATTTTAATAATAAATCATATGTTCTGCAAAACAATCCACGGTTTTTTTAATATTTTAAATATTCACCGTCCCGCTGGAGTTGTCAGTCTCCTAACGGGCGCGTTCCCAGGTGGCGGATAGGGGGAGGGGGATGGACATACTGTTTCATCTCAACTAGGGATGCCTCAGGGAGGATGGATTTTTCTATCCTTACTGAGGCGACCCTGGGGGGGATGGAACAGTGTATACACCACCTTAGGGAATATTGCATTCTCCGCGGACCAAAACTGACTATGGGAGTGTTTCCCCTAAAACAAAAAAACAACTATGGAAAGTAGGAAAAGTGGAAATAAAGTTACGGTGCAGGGAGTAATAACCCCAGTACCGGCGGCAATTGTTGATGTGCTCCCTAGTCACGTGTCGTCGTTATCCCAAAATAGCGAGCCAAAAACATTTTCAAAGTCTCCTACAGGTGTGGCTGCCTTGGCACCTGTAGTCGTAGTAAGAGTAACAAGCGCAGCCAATCCTCCTACAGGTGTGGGTGCCTTGGCGCCTGTAGTCGCAGACAATGCAACAAGCGCACATATAGCCATTGGCAAAAATACGGAGAAGGAAGAGGAGGAACCACGGGAGAGTATAAACTGGACCCAGCCTTCTAGTACAGGTAGGGAATCCGATTCCGACTCCGACTCAAACGAACACGTTAACATTACTGTTTTAGCTAACTCCAAAGACGTCGAGGTCAGCAAGATGGTAGAAGAAGTCAACGCGTGCATGGCACAGCTCACGACAAAAAAAGAAGAAGCTATCAGGGGCACAACGACGAAAGTTGAAGAAGATGAACCGAAGCAGCAAACAGGCCACAGTACAGGATGCTCCAAAGGAGCTATCTGAAACTCCATCCACCTCTGCGGAAGCAGGAAAGAGGATCAGATCTCCAGAAGAGCAGAACACTGCGAAACCGCCGAAAAAGAAAAAGAGCTCCCCGCTTTCAAGTAAATTGGAGAGAGCAAGTCAAGCCCCTCACGAAGGAGACTCCAGTCTGTATCCTGGTGGAGAGGGCGGCGACAAAGTCGATCCAACTACAAAGGAAGCGAGCGCAACCACGGAATCCTCCGGAAAGCTTAGTACATCTAAAAAGATGTCACGATCTTTACGGAAGAGGAAGTTGGTTGATGAAAAATGTAAGAAGCCACCATCTTATGCCAAAGTAGCCAGAAAGCAATATAGAGACGAGCTCTGCTACGCAGTGATCGACATCAACAGAGCATCTGGCAAAATCCCCACTGACCAACACAACAACGTTGAAGACTTGGTGAATAATAAAATTGTGGAGCACGCTCTCAACTCCGACGACGGGCCCCCAATTCAAATAATGAGCAGCGAGTTCAAAGGGGACACACTGAGGATGAATTTCGCGTCACCAGAATGTATAGAGACCCTCAAAGAGCTTGTGGATAGTATCCCCTCTCCCTGGGAAGGCGCTAAGCTGAAACTGGTGAGGAGGAAGGACATCCATCAGCTCATAAAAACAACAGTACACGTCAAAGGATGGGGCAGCAATTTCACATCAGAACGCATGCTCAAACTCTTTGGCCAGCAAAACAAGGGACTGGTCGTGAAGAGGTGGGAAGTCTTCCACAGAGAGAATGATCGTGATGGCACTCTCCTTGTGGTGGGTTTGGATCGGCTCTCCATGGCTAGCCTGGTCAAGACGAAGGGTACGGCGTTCTATGTGAACAAAGCAGTCTTCTTCAAAATTGGTAAGGCTTTGGTTGGTGCTGAAAACTGGAAAAATGAGCCAATAAATAATAAAGGCAGCGATGAAGATAAGCGCCCACTGCAGCCAAAAAATGATGAGGGAGCCGAATCTACAATCACTGACTCCCAAGAAGACCGGTTACTGGAGGACCAATGATTGAAGTCATCCAGATAAACCTCCATCGGAGCGAGGCGGCAACCAACGCTTTGATGGAAATAATAAATAAAGGTAAGACTCATATTGCTTTAATCCAAGAACCATGGACGATTCGAAACAAGGTTACTGGCTTAAACCACGTTAATTACCAACTGTTTTATGCAAATACAGGAACTAGACCAAGGACTTGTATTATATGTCACAAAAATTTATGTTATCTTTTTTCTCCAGAGTTGTCAACATCGGATGCTACAGTACTGAAACAAGGGAATGGAATTGTATACCTAGCATCAGTATACCTGCCTTTCGATTCACCGACATTACCACCTACGTCGGAACTACAACGCTTGGTGAGGAAAGTCAAACAAACAGGTAACGAAGTACTAGTAGGTTACGATGCTAACTCTCACCACGTCGCGTGGGGTAGTACTAACATTAATAAACGGGGCCAGGCCCTAGTAGAATTCTTGAATACTAACGACCTAATAACACTTAACATAGGTAACACGGCTACCTTCGTTAATAGAATAAGGGAAGAAGTATTAGATATAACAATATGTTCAGAAAATCTAATAGACGTGATACAGGAATGGAGGGTCTCTAAAGAACATTCTTTTTCTGATCATCGTTACAGAAGGTTTAAGATAGCACGGCCACCGCCGAACCCAATAAGTTTCAGAAATAAGGCCAAAACTAAATGGACAAAATTCGGGAAGCTAATTAGAGAAAGACTAGGGCATGGACTTTTTGAGTGAAGACAGCTGTCCGCTTCGAGAAAGGAAATCAGCCCAAGAGAAGCCTTGGATGACCGGGGAGATTCGCAACATTGGGAAAGAGGTCCGTAGACTTTACAATAGGGCACGCCGTAAAAAATCTCCAGTATACTGGGACGACTACCATAGAAGACTCAGAGAATATAACAAAATCACAAGAACAGCAAAACGAAACTCCTGGAAGCTATTCTGCGAACAGGTCGATAGCGTTAACGATGTTTCTAAAATTAAAAAGTTCCTCTCAAAAACCCATACCCAAACCGAAACAATGGTAGACGATATGGGCAGAAGAGTGGACTCAACCGAAGAGATGGTAAGACTTTTGATGAACACCCATTTTCCGCAAGGTACGACGGGCCAGACTGAGATACCGAACTACAGTGAAAATGAGGAACAACCAAGTTATATCATTACAGACCATATGGTCAAAGAAGCCGTAAGAAGCTTTTCACCATTTAAGGCACCAGGACCTGATGGAATATTTCCGGCCCTACTACAGATGGAGGTGGATTACATATCAACTCATCTAGCCGCCATTTTCACAGCATGCCTAAAATTCGCATACACACCGAAAGCCTGGCAGGAGGCAAGGGTAGTTTTCATACCTAAACCCGACAAGGCAAGTTATGCAACACCTAAGGCTTATAGACCAATAAGCCTAACATCGTTCTTACTCAAAACCATGGAGCGTATAGTGGATACCATGATTAAAAGTAAGATACCAGGCGAAATGCTAAAATTTAGACAACATGTCTATGTTAAAGGGCGATCGGTGGACACCGCCCTACACGATGTAGTACACAACATAGAAGAATCCTTCAATGGAAAGATGTATACACTTGCGGTATGTATAGACATTGAAGGGGCGTTCAATAATGTACGGACCGACACACTCATCCAATCCTTAGACCAGTTTCAGGTGGACCGGGATCTCCGAGACTGGATAAGCCACATGCTAAGGAATAGATGGATAAATTGCGGGTCCCACGACATAAAAATAAGAGACAGAGTAGCACAGGGAACACCACAGGGCGGTATATTATCACCACTCCTGTGGGTCACTACTATAAATAGTCTCCTAAGGATACTAACGGATGAAGGACTTAAACCAGTCTGTTACGCAGATGACGTTATAATACTTCTGAGGGGGAAGAATCCTAATCAACTTTGTAGAAGGGCCGAAACGGCTCTAAAAATTGCATATGACTGGGCTCGACCGAGAGGTCTAAATGTAAACCCAGAAAAGACAGAGATATGTCTGTTCACAAGGAAAACGAAGATTGGTCAGTACGATGACCCACATTTCCTAAACAAAACAATTCCAGTTTCCAACAGGGTTAAATACTTAGGTGTTATCCTGGACAGGAAACTAAATTGGAAGTGCCACATAGAAGAACGAGCAAACAAGGCTCACATATGCTGGGCACTATGTAGAAGAGCCATTAGCTCAAAATGGGGCCTTAATCCAAGTATGACACAATGGCTCTACAAGAGCGTAATCAGACCTATTTTGACTTACGCATCAGTAGTGTGGTGGACATCAATGAAGAATAAGTGCAACATAATGATATTACAAAAGGTCCAACGAATGTGTTGTCTCGGCATAAGCGGGACAATGAGGACCACATCCAGTAGGGCATTGGAGACGATCTTGAATATCCAACCAATAGAAATACAGATTAGATATGAAGCTGCCCTCACGGCGACGAGGCTCAAAGTGATGTGCGAATGGATCGAAAGCGATCACGTGTCATATCATCAAAAGATAGCTGAGGTAGTGACGGTGGATTTAACTGACATATCATCAGTATCCGACAGAATACCTGAAAGATCAATGGTTGCTGAGTGTGAGACCATGATACCAGACAGACAATCCTGGATTGATGGAACCGTAGTACAGACAACATCTGGAAATTGCTGTTATACAGATGGATCGAAACTAGGGGAGAGAACGGGGCTAGGACTTTACATCGAAGAACCGGAAACCGAACTCTTATTCCGTCTGCCAGACCATAACACAGTCTTGCAGGCGGAAGTCCGAGCAATTACAGAATGTGTGAGCTGGCTTGGGACTAACACAAGACCAACAAAAGTGAATATTTTCACAGATACCCAAATGGCTATTAGGGCGATAACGTCTAGAACGGTGAGGTCGAGGACCGTTTTAGATTGTAAAATGGCGATTAACTCCGAATACGGCACTATATGCATCATATGGGTGCCTGGCCATTGCGGAGTTAGGGGTAACGAGAAAGCAAACGCCTTGGCATCTAGAGCCAGAGACTTGCAAACAACAACATTAGAGAACGCAAAACCCTTCAGAGTTGTGCGTTCTGAACTACAAATATGGGCGAAGAACGCCCATATCACGCTATGGAATAGTGAAAACGTTGGGAAGACAACGAAGGTCTTGTGGGGTGACCCAAACGAGGACAAGGCCAAGACCTTACTGAGATTGAGCAAGGTAGAAATTAGTAAGATCATGGGCGTACTTACAGGACACACATGCTTACAAGCACACATACATAGGATAGGAGTTGTAGATGACAGCATATGTAGGGCATGCGGGGAGGATGACGAAACGTTGGAGCATTTCCTCTGCCACTGCCCAGCGTTCGCCAACAATAGATCACGTTTCTTAGGAAATGATACTATACCAGACTTGACCCAACTTAGGGGTGTAGACTGGAAGAAGATTAAGGACTATGTCGACAGTACAGAGTTCCTAAAATAGCTTACCGACCTTTCTAAAGAATAACAATTTAGAGCGCACAACAGGCCGAATACTGGCTTACGTGTATGTCCAAGGACATGAGGTGGAATTTCACCGCCTCCTCTTCTCAACCTAACCTAACCTAACCTAAATATTCACCGTACTTAAAAAAACGTTTTTGTAGTTTTGTTTACTAACAAAACTTAAGGTTTTTAAATCTAAGCCACGTTTGACTTTTTTGATAAAATTATATGCGGCTAATCTGATGCCGAATCCATCCCAAACTCAATTTATATGTAAAAATGTCGCTTACGTCACTTTCAAAACACACAGTCCAAATAATTAATAATATATTTTATAAAAATATTTTTAAAATTTTTAGTAAAGCAATTTTTGAATGGATCTGTTATGAGTATTTGTGTCGTAGAAGAGTGACCAATTGTACCAAACATTTCAATGTAAGTATTACATGTCAAAGATTTAAATATATCTCTTATTTTTCACATTTTGTTACTGTGATATGATAATATTTATTTTTTTACTTTTTCGTATATAAATCATTCCGTTTGATTTCTTTTTAGATTATTTTAATTTTAGATCGTGCAGTGAACTTTATTTGGATATATGAAAAATTCAGTGGGGAATGAAATTTACAAATTGCAGCAAATAAGTGAGTATACAGGGTGGCTGATATGTAATGCAACAAAGTAAAGCGCTATATTTTTATACCCTCACTTTAGTGTGACGAGGGTATATATCATTTGCTACGGAAAAAAGTGTAACACGTCGAAGGAGTGACATATTTCATTTTAAGTCGAATGAGCAATGTCCGTCCGTCTGTCTGTCTGTCTGTGTGTCTGCTGGCTGGTGCGCACGATAACTCTCGAAAGGAGTAACCGATTGACCTCAAATTTGGTATGTGGTAATATTTTTTTCTATCTCCGGCTAAGTTCGAAGATGGGCCATATTGGTCCACTCCTTCTAGTACGTCCCCCACAAAGGGTTAAAATGTTGTGAAATATTGATTCTTTAATAACTGATATACTACTTATTCGAATCTTTTGAAATTCCACACATAGTATTAGCTTATTAGTCGTTATCAACTCGAGAAAAATGGGCGAAGTCGCCACGTCCCTTTTGGTACCTCCCACACAAATGCACCATTTTGCGCCAAAAGTTAACATCTTATAACATTAATAACAGTGTATAAAAATACTTGAAATTTTGTACAGTGTAATGTTTTTATAGTGTCTATAGCCCTGTGAAAAATGGGCGTTATTGCCACGCCCCTCTTTGTACCTCCCACACAAAATGCCCAAATCATACCACAATTTAATGTCTCATAACGTTTATACCAGTGCACATAAATGCTTATAAGTCGGCACAGTGCAATGAATTTAAAGTATCTAATGTTCAGCAAAAAAAAGGTGTATTTGATAAACCCCTTCTGGTAGCTCCCACACAAATTGGCAGAATAATTCGAGTAATATTCATTACATTACTCACAAAGTGAGGGTATACCTTAGTCGGTTTACCCGACTGAAACTTTCTTACTTGTTTTATTCTTTTTTTAAATTTTAGTGTTCAAAAGCAAAAAATGTCGGAAATAACATAACATTTTAGATACAGTTTAGATTTGTTCGAATTGGCCACCTTTGGCACGAATTATGGCCTTCAAACGGCCGACAAAGCCATCACACGCTGCACGAAAGTGGCTCTGCGGTATTTTGTCCCATTTTAGTGCGAACCTTACTCTCTAAAATGCCCCAGGCGCAAAAGTCCAACGGATTGAGATCCGGAGATCTTGGTGGCCATTGTGCGGTAGAAATGAAGCGAGGAACCTCCTTTTTAAGCCATTCTTGGTTGACGCGTGCTGAGTGCGATGGTGCTGGGTCCTGTTGGAATGTCCATGGTCTGCGGCCGAAATGTTTGTCTGCCCATGGCTTCAATACTGTCTTTAGGTCATTTTCCCGATAATATTCTTCATTTTCATCGACCCCATGGTCGATGAATACGAGCGGGGAGCGACCATCGGCCGTTACGGCGGCCCACACCATTACCATCGGCGGCGCTTGAGTTCTGGTGGCCAATCGAAGGTGTACATTTTCAGCTGACCTCTTTGGCAAGTAAACCCGATCATTTTGTTTGTTCACAAACTGCTCAATTTGGAATGGCTTCTCATCGGAGAAAACCAAATTCGGTAACTGGCCACATTCGTGCAAGCGAAGCAACTCCTTGGCTCTTTCCAGTCTAACTTTTTTTTGTGCATCGGTGAGCTCTTGCACTTTTTGGAACTTCAATGACTTTAGTCCAAGCTCATTTTTTAATATGTGTTGTATCCGTTCTCGCGATATGTTCAGCTCACGAGCAATTTTTCTACCACTGCGGCGTGGATTTCGATCAAATCTGGCCTTCACTTTTCGGATCATTTCTGGTGTTGTTACCGTTTTTTTCGTCCACTTTTTGGACGCGAGGCAAAACACTGCCAGTATCACGGTAACGAGCAATGGTACAAGAAACAAAAGATTTATTCACATTTAAATGCTGGAGGGCTCTAACGATAGCCACTTGTGTTTTTCCACCCAAATATAAAGCAATCACGCTTGAATTCCATCACGAATAACTTTTTTTCTGAATGCAATAGATCAAAATGCTTTTGTAAGCTTGTAAACAATAAAATGAACTGTCACTGAAATAAATCTGTCAGCTATCAGACTAGCGGTTTAGAAATGATAGCAACCTGAAGTTGGTTGAAATACATATCAGCCACCCTGTACAAACTATATGATATGTAAAACTAATATATATAACAATTATTTTATACAATTTCTATTTAAATTCCATGTTAAATTAATGTCAGTTCCAATGAAAATTGTTCTTGGTCAACAAATGGAGAACGAATCCCACTATAGATTTACAAATCGATACATGCCAATAATAAAAATATTACGATAGTGTGTTGGCCGGTTTGTCTTTATAAAACAAAAATATTGTTTTAAATTCTAAAATTTTCAATGGTATCCATTAGGCCGGGTCGATTTGTGGGGAGGCAAAAAAAGTTGCCATTGCTCAGTGAAAATCGTATTCTAGGGATCAAAATAAGAAACTTTGCCGAAGGAACTATACCTCTAAAACGAATTCTGATGTCCCGGAATTTGGGTCGAACTTTTGGGTAGGAGCAAATTTTGAAAAATCCCACTTTGACCCATTTAGAGTGCTCCAATCGAGTCCAAATGTATGACCGACCCCCACTAACTTTGAAGGCCCGACCCACCCATGCCAGTGGCACACCCCCTGAAACCCCCTGGGGGTTCACCATACAAACATTTCAAAAAATCGCCAGTTTTGACACTTTACATGAAAAAATCAGCGAAATACCTATGTTTTTTTCTTTTTGGAGTTTATTTTTCTCTTTAGAAATTTATTTAGTCAGAACATATGTAAATGAAAAAATTAATTTAACTTAGTAATAGAAAAGAAATTAAAAAAAATTATTAGAAATTAGCGTTTTTTACAACCCTTTTAAAACCAAGGCATCACTGTGATGCATTTGCATGTCGTAAACTTAGTTGTGTGGGTTTTTATTCAACCCTTTTAAAAAATGAAGGTATCACTGACACTACGTGTCATTGTTAACATTTGTAGTACTCATAATTTCCTTTTATTTAAGTTATACATAAACAAATTTGGTCCAAATACTAAATACACCTTCCAAGAATGTGGGAATTTTAAATGATTTTCTTAAAAAAAATGTGTCATAAAAATATGTTTCGTGTTTAGGGCACCATTAGACAAAAATGTTGTACGATGTCGCAAGGGGCCAACTTTATATATGAGTACCAAAATTACAAATCTTCTTATAAAATGGGTTATGAATAAATGTAAATGTTTTTACATAGGTTTAATTTGATATTTTCCTACGAATATGTGATAAAACAGAGTATTTACAAAAACTTTTATTTTTTGCCTCGGTGGGCTTTTCGGTGGAAATGCCCATATATAATAAAAAAAAAACATTTGCCCTACATATTTTATTTAATTATCTCCTGCGAATGTTTCCAGTTTTGGGGATGTCATTATCCTGTTTTCATGCACATATCATTTGATTATTCCTTATAATATTCGAGTATGTAACACATTGTATATAAATGAATTTTAATTTGCAGCCACTGAATAGAAACCACCAATTGTTGACCATCCCATCCCAACAAATTTCATCCAACAAACGATATATGTGAGAGCACTTAAGTGTAACCAACGACCATTAAGGCCAAACGTAACAACATTCCTCCTGTCCATTCGCCACAAATGTCAAGGTCACATTGCCACAAACTTTGGAGGATTGGTCAGTCAGTCGGCGGCAGACAGCGCCAATCACAATACTTTTCCTACTATCCTTTGATGAAATGAAATTGTAGTGGCATTAAGGACACGCACACACAGATATGATACATACTTGTACATTCATATATATACATACATATATAGTATGAGCAACATTCCATAGTGCGTTTACAGGAGAAATTCACTTAACACTTTATGGCGATCCCCGGACACGCTATCTGACGAAATGTCTCGACTATAAATGGGTGTCACAGTGTCTAGTCAGTGAAGCCATAAACGTGCGATGTAGGGCGCCCCCGTGAAATGGACATTCGCATTGGCTGTAACAAAAGACGCAATTGAGTTGCGTCACAACTTCTGAGAATGGAAAGGAATTCCTTTAGAGGTTGAGATTGCGAGTACGCATTACAATGGACATTTTGATTGTTACATGTTTCAAAATAATACATATCTATTCATCATTTTCCCCTATAGATTATACACTGAAAAAATGTCATTCGTTATAACAAAAAAAGACTCAAGGAAATGCTGCATTGTCCTTCAGTAAAAAAAATTAAAACCTAGAAAAGATCTCCTATGTCAAGGCCGAGCAAACACTCACATCGGTAACTAAAGGTGTTTTCTTTTCTAAAAAATAATGTTGCCCTGTCAGAGAGCAGCATTTTAATAATGTCGCCTACATCCTATTGCACTGATGCATTTTTTATGCTCGGAATCGAAAAGAAAAAGCAAACGGCTAGCCTTTTAACTCACTAAACAAGAAAGAAAGTTCAGTCCGGGTAAACCGACTTATAAATCCCCTCACCTTGAGTCCCAAAAAAAATATTCGGATATTTATTTATTTTTTTTGTTTTAATTAATTTATTATCAATTTAAATTGAATTTATTAACTTTAAAGTATGTTCTGGTAGTAAAGTTAAAAGCTGTTTACATTTGGTACAAAATGGTCCCCTTGTGTGGCAGGTACCAAATGGCGCGTGCTAATAACGGTCCCTTTTCTCTGGACTCTTGGTACTATAAAAGCATTACACTGTACAACATTTCAAACATTTCTATGCACTGGTATTAAAGTTATAAGCTATTAAATTTTGGTGTAAAATGGTCCATTTGTGTGGGAAGTACCAAAAGGGGCGTGCCAATTACGGCCACTTTTCTCTAGATTCTAGGTACTATAAAACAAGTAAGAAAGTTTCAGTCGGGTAAACCGACTAAGGTATACCCTCACTTTGTGAGTAATGTAATGTTGACTATTACTCAAATTATTCTGTCAATTTGTGTGGGAGGTACCAGAAGGGGTTTATCAAATACACCTTTTTTTTTGCAGAATATTAGAGACTTTAAATTCATTGCACTGTGCCGACTTATAGGCATTTATGTGCACTGGTATAAACGTTATGAGACATTAAATTGTGGTATGATTTGGGCATTTTGTGTGGGAGGTACAAAGAGGGGCGTGGCAGTAACGCCCACAGGGCTATAGACACTATAAAAATATTACACTGTACAAAATTTCAAGTATTTTTATACACTGGTTTTAATGTTATAAGCTGTTAACTTTTGGTGCAAAAAGGTACCTTTGTGTGGGAGGTACCAAAAGGGGCGTGACAACAACACCCATTTTTTCCCTGGTTTGTAGGCAATATAAAATCATAATACTGTACAAAATTTCAAGTATTTTTATACACTGTTATTAATGTTATAAGCTGTTAACTTTTGGTGCAAAATGGTGCATTTGTGTGGGAGGTACCAAAAGGGACGTGGCGACTTCGCCCATTTTTCTCGAGTTGATAACGACTAATAAGCTAATACTATGTGTGGAATTTCAAAAGATTCGAATAAGTAGTATAGCAGTTATTAAAGAATCAATATTTCACAACATTTTAACCCTTTGTGGGGGAGGTACTAGAAGGAGTGGACCAATATGGCCCATCTTCGAACTTAGCCGGAGATAGAAAAAAATATTACCACATACCAAATTTGAGGTCAATCGGTTACTCCTTTCGAGAGTTATCGTGCGCACCAGCCAGCAGACAGACAGACAGACAGACAGACAGACAGACAGACAGACAGACAGACAGACAGACAGACAGACGGACGGACATTGCTCATTCGATTAAAAATGACCCAAAACGGATTTCCTCCGAACATACTTGGGGTCTTAGGTCACTCCTTCGACGTGTTACACTTTTTTCCGTAGCAAATGATATATACCCTCGTCACACTAAAGTGAGGGTATAATCATTGCACTGTACGAAATTTAAAGTATTTGTATGCACTGGTATTAAAGTTAAAAGTGTGAAAGGTACCAAAAGGGGCGTGTCAATAACGCCAATTTTTCTCTGGACTTTAGGTACTGTAAAAGCATTACACTGTACAAAACTTCAAGTATTTCTAAACACTGATATTAATGTTATAAGCTGTTAACTTTCGGTGCAAAATGGTCCATTTGTGTGGGTGGTACCAAAAGGAGCGTGGCAACTTCGCCCATTTTTCTCGAGGTAATAGATACTAATTAACTAATACTATGTGTAGAATTTCAGAAGATTCGAATAAGCAGCATAGAAGTTATTAAATAATCAATATTTCACTAACTGTTAACCCTTTGTGGGGGAAGTACTAGAAGGAGTGGACCAATATGGTTCATCTTCGAACTTAGCTGGAGATACAAGAAAATATTACCACATACCAAATTTGAAGTCAATCGGTAAATCCTTTCGAGAGTACCCTTTTGGTACCTCCCACACAAATGGACCAGTATTCACCAAAATTTAACAGATTATAACTTTAATACCAGTGCATAAAAATACTTGAAATTGTTTGCAGTGTAATGCTTTTATAGTGCCTACAGTCCAGTGAAAAACGGTGGTTATTGCCACGACCCTTTTGGTACCACCCACACAAATGTACAATTTTATACAAAATGTTAAGAGCTTACAGAGTAAGTACCAATGCAACAAAATTTTGCACAGTGTAATATTTTTAAAGTACTTATAGTCCAACGAAAAATGGGCTTTATCAACACGCCCCATTTGGTACCTCCCACACAAAACGGCCAAATCATACCAAAATTGAAAAGATTATCACTTTAATATACCAGTTCACATAAACGCTTACAATTCGATACAGAGCAATATGTTTGAAGTATCTACTGTTTAGCGAAAAATAGGAGTATTTGTTAAACCCCCTCTGGTACCTCCCATACAAAGATTAATTTGTGTAATATTTCATATTACAGTACTCACAAAGTGAGGGTATGTATACCTTAGTCTGTTAACACGACTGAAACTTTCTTACATTCCATGAAAATTGTGATGATGATAGCTGATTTAGGGTACATATACGACAGGTTGTTTTGGGAGGACATCGTAGCCGCATTCCTTGTGGGTTGTATGTGAGAGCAGCTTTTGCTATTGTATGTTGGGATCGAAGGATATGTCCAGTCCATCAAAATTTCGCTCTTACAATATCTGCACGGGACAAAATCGCTTTTTTGATATGTTTGAATCGAAAGAAAATATATTTGGAACACAAATTTTTGAATATTATGTATTTGTGAGCAAATAAATTACATTTGAAAATCAATAAAATATATTTGGAACTCGTATATTAATATGTTACAACATATAATATTTGCAAACTAATTTTCTCAAATAAAATATGTGTTTGAATACAAATAAAATTATTGCTTAGGAATTTCTCGAAATATATTTTATTTAAAAAAGATTTTCTAAACTTTTGGTGAATTTTTCGAATTTCGGTTTTATTTTTTTTTGTTTCGAATTGATTCTCCCAGTTATGGTACCAAATTCAGCATTATCTTATTTTTTAAATCAATCATTTAACATTTCTGAGTATTCCAAACCATCATTAGTTGTCAATCCTCCAAGTAATATATTTCGATCCAAGATTATACGATTTCAATTATTATTAGTTATTATTTTTACGACATGAAAAAAAAAGTTAACACAATTTAGGTAGATTCTGAATACTTAAATGCAAATAAATATTTGTTTCGGAAAAAATAGTCCAAAGTAAACACATATTGGAAAGTAAACATAGATTTGTTTAGAACAACGTCTTCTCAAATATATAATTTTTGTGTGTACCAAATATTATATGTCACGAGTATACCCTAAGCATATATATGTTTCAAGCCGAATAAGTTTGGGACAATATATTACAGAAGCGATTTTTCATCAGCGTGTACGTTTCTCGGATTGTCAGGTGTAGAAGATCGATGATAATACGGCATAGGCAACGATTTGTGAAGGCTTGCAGTTTTATGCCTGATTTTTTGTTGATCTTGAGTCCAATTATTTGGGCATTCCGATTAAGAGCTTGTAGTTTTTCCTGTCTATATTCAAAACTGTGTGCCAATCAGCAGATGTCGTCTGCGTTATTCAGATCATTGAGTTTGGTGAAGGTGGTCCACTGCAAACCGTTTGGGGCTTGTTAATTTGTTGCCGTCATAACATCATTCAATATTCGTAGAAATAGGATTGGAGAGAGTACATATCCTATCCATATCAAAAACCACGAACATTTTTAAGCTCTCTGATGTTTGTCTTTTAAGTAATATTTTGTTCCCCGAATTTTCGCACTTATTCTTCATCAGATTAATGTTGCAGACCGGCACTCCTTTACGTAAAAGGCATTCCCAAATGTTATGTCTCTTAACGGTATCAAAAGCACGTTCAAAGTTCACAAACAGCAGATATGTGGACGATTTATTTACAATGACTTGTTCGATTATAATTCTTGATGTTGAAAAGTGGTCGACACATGGCCTGCCCTCTAGGAACTCTGCCTTTTCTTGTCTTAAGGCTGTGTTAGACAAACGTAACCGTAACGCCCCCATAGCGTCACAAATCTGCTAATTCAATCTGTCATAGGGCAATCAGTGTAAACGATTAGCCAGCGGAAACGAAACGTAACCGGACGGCTGAATCTGCTGAAATTTGATTTGGATGGTATTTGCAAACAAAATTAGTAAAATAATGAAAAAAGAATAAATTTATACGAAACATTTGAAAAGTAATGATAAATAAGTAATAAAATGATAAAATAGTACCAAATGAATATAAAACAAGTAAGAAAGTTTCAGTCGGGTAAACCGACTAAGGTATACCCTCACTTAGTGAGTAATGTAATATTGAATATTACTCGAATTATTCTGTCAATTTGTGTGGGAGGTACCAGAAGGGGTTTATCAAATACACCTTTTTTTCGCTGAACATTAGATACTTTAAATTCACGGCACTATGCCGACTTTATGTGCACTGGTATAAACGTTATGAGACATTAAATTGTGGTATGATTTGGGCATTTTGTGTGGGGGGTACAAAAAGGGTCGTGGCAATAACGCCCATTTCACAGGGCATCACAGGGCTACAGACACTATAAAAACATTACACTGTACAAAATTGCAAGTATTGTTATACACTGGTATTAATGTTATAAGCTGTTAACTTTTGGTGCAAAATGGTGCATTTGTGTGGGAGGTACCAAAAGGGGCGCGGCAATAACGCCCATTTTTCACTGGACTGTAGGCACTATAAAAGCATTACACTGTACAAAATTTCAAGTATTTCTAAACACTGGTATTAATGTTATAAGCTTTTAACTTTTAGTGCAAAATGGTGCATTTGTGTGGGAGGTATCAAAAGGGGAGTGGCAATTTCGCCCATTTTCCTCGAGTTGATAGCGACTAACAAACTAATAGTATGTGTGGAATTTCAGAAGATTCGAATACGTATAATAGCAGTTATTAAAGAATCAATACTTCACAACATTTTAACCCTTTGTGGGGGAGGTACCAGAAGGAGTGGACCAATATGGCCCATCTTCGAACTTAGCCGGAGATAGAAAAAAATATTACCACATACGAAATTTGAAGTCACTCGGTTACTCCTTTCGAGAGTTATCGTGCGCACCAGCCAGCAGACACACAGACAGACAGACAGACGGACGGACATTGCTCATTCGACTTAAAATGACCCAAAACGGATTTCCGCCAAACATACTTGGGGTCTTAGGTCACTCCTTCGATGTGTTACACTTTTTTCCGTAGCAAATGATATATACCCTCGTCACACTAAAGTGAGGGTATAATAAAGTTAATTTGTTGCTATTTTTGTTGTGAATGTCTGAGTGATACAGTTTTGGGTAATTGCTCCTGCGGGCAACATTACGGCGGCGCTAAAGTTTAATTACGGTTAAGTTTGCCTGTTTAATTTAATGTTTCATTAAGAGGAGAGAGTCTATCTAACAATATCCTTGCTAATATCTTCTGTATGGTATCCAGTAATGAGATACAGCGCCAATTTTTACATTCCCGTTCACTGATAGAAAAAGCTTCGTCATTCGTCAAAAGTCAGCTAACGTACGGATAATCCTATCTATGAATTTGTTCGTCGCCATGACGAATCTCTGTTTAAGTATACTAGAACAAGAACTATTTAGTGGAATAAAAAAGACCCCACAGGGTGATTACATATCATCCCTACTATGAATCGTGCTCATAAATAAAATATATATATATATATATTAGGGATGTAACGAATATTCGCATTCGCATATGCGAACGCGAATTATTCGCATCATTTTAAAATTCGCATTCGCAAAAACCATCTTTGGATTATTCGCTTTCGCATTCGCTTTCGCAAAAATATATTTCAGTATTCGCTTCCATTTATTAAAGTGTTAAATCTCCTTATTCCCTTCACACAATTTGAAGATATGTGTGTGCTTGTGGTAACAGGAGGTAAAACTATGGAAAACAGTGTTAATACTTGAATATCCTGGAAAAGTATCAATTCAGTTCCTTAAATTTGTTGGTACTAAAGGCTCTAACTATTATTCGCATTCGCTTTCGCAAAAATGCATATTTCACTATTCGCTTTCGCATTCGCATTCGCATTCGCAAGAAATATATTTCAATATTCGCTTTCGCATTCGCTTTCGCTAAAGCCACTTTCGTTACATCCCCTCCTCTCTAAGGTGAGGGGATAAATATGGGGATTTAGTTGATTTATAATACAAATATCAATAAGTGTATATGGGGCAAAATTCCTCAAGTGTCCCAGGCTTATTCTCCTCGTTTATTCTTACTCGTTTATTCTCCAAGCATAGAAACTCGGAGAATGCTAATATTGGGTCAATCGATCAGCGATTGACCAAGTTATTGGACATTCAATTCGGAAAAAAGCAACAATTTTTGTCAAAACTGAAATTTTCAAACGCGTTTTTCACATTAAATGAAGATTTAAGAGCAAAGCGTCAAATGACGTTCTGTAGGGATATTTCATGGACTCTCTTGCAGATAAACAACTATTGTCGTAAAGTTACATTTTCGACCAATTTTTTTGCATTAAAAAAAATATTTCGCAATATCAAAAATATATCACGAATTTTTTTTTCTGCAATATTAAAAGAATCTTTGACATGTTTGTTAGTTCATATCAAATTTGTGGAATGTTATTTTTCCGCAACAAAAAGATATGATTTTTTTAAAAAATTAGTTCGAAAAATTACAGTCAATGCTAACAAAGTTTCAATTAATAAATTTAATAAAATATATACATACATATATATTTATACATACATTTAAAAACGTTTCCTACAAGTAGGGAAGAAATTAGATTTCTCATATTTTGAAAAACGTTTGATTTCTAATCTTCCATCTGCAGTTGGAATGACTGTGTGATACTGTTGTGGTAGGTACCGTTCTCGGATATTGGTATCTTTTATGTAGGAATATTGAGATCTTCCTTTGTGCTATAAAAGGGTATTATTTTCTTGCAATGCATTCTAGCCCAATTAAATAACGACGATGCATTTAAAATACGCGATTCTATTGGACATTGTAGACTATATCTTGCAGCGTTTCGTTTTATGTTGGCACCAACACCATCACACGCTCCTTTTCCATGTGCGGAAAGCTTTTCACATAAATGTTCAGCAAAACGTTCAGATTCCAGTACGACTGTGTTTACTGAACATCTATCAGTTTGGAGCTATGCCTCAAATGCAACTTTTTTTATGTCTAGTTTTTTAAGGCGTTCATTATTTCGTATCTTTAAACCGAAATACTTGGGCAAGATTTGCAATCTCTAAAATAACATTCGTTTACTGGGTCAGTACAGATGATTTTTTCAATCAAACTTTTAAAATTGCGAATATATTATTGAATCATTTATATTATATTTTTTGTTAAACGTATACAACATGCTTAACTTAAGTTTCACATTTTCATGATAAAAGCACACACTCATGGTATGTGTTTCGCTACTTTGTGCAAGTAGGCAATGAGCAGGTCTCAACTGGGCAAATTTCGATAAACTTATATAGACGGAGTACCTTGTTTTGAAGAGTGAATATAATTCCTGTAGGTTACATAATAGCAATCTTTTTCGCACCTGTTCACGTCCTCCTTCATTTTTTTACCGAAATATAATCTTTTTTCCAGGGCTTTAAACGGCTGTTTTCATCCAATTCGAAAAAATGTTTAACTAACTCTTCAGTTTTATAAGGCAATTTTCTACCGCATTTCGGCTTTGGGATTGCTAAAATTCTTTGTTCAGAACACAATTTCTTTGAAGTTCTTTCTCTCCCGTTCAGAAGCGCCGAATTCATTCATAATGCGGTCGCGTCCCCAAGTTTGTGATGCAAGGGTTAGTAATTGATTTTTTTATCCTCTGAATTCTTATACTTTTTCTTTACCTCTGACAAAATTTAATCACCATTCTTTTCGCTGGCTGGATTACGACACTTTTTTCCTTCAGTCCACTCAATTAAAACTTGGTTTGACAAGAAAAACAAGGTCTGATATGCCGTACAGTGACAAAGTTTATCGAAATATATGTAAATGATTTTCTGATTTTGTAGAATTTTGTTATTTCTTCGAACTAAATTTTTTTTAAAAAAAAACGTATCTTTTTGTTGCGGAAAAAGTACATTCCACAAATTTGATATGAGCTAACAAACATGTCAAAGATCCTTGTAAAAATATTGCAGAAAAAAAATTTCGTGATATATTTTTGATATTGCGAAATATTTTTTTTATGCAAAAAAAAATACAATACAATACAACTTTACAATATTAGATGTTTATCTGCAAGAGAGTCCGCCAAATATCCCTTCAGAACGTCATTTGACGCATTGCTCTAAAATCTTCATTTGTATTTGAAAAACGCGTTTGAAAATTTAAATTTTAACAAAAAATTTTGCATTTTTCCGAATAGAATGTCCAATAACTTATTCAATCGCTGATCGATTGACCCAATATTAGCATTCAGCGAGTTTCTATACATGGACAATAAACGAGTAAAATTTCAGCCAAATCGGACAACTTTTATTTTTTACCTGGGACACTTGAGGAATTTTGCCCCATATATAACATATAGCAAAAACGTATCAAAGGAGTGGCCTAAGACCCTAAGTGTATGCGGAGGAAATCCGTTTTAGAACACATTAAGTAATTTTACTTATGTCCATCCATCCGTAAGCCTGACTGGAGCGAACGATAACCCTCGAAACTATAGTTTCCAGAGATTAAACAGAGATTCGTCAGGGCGACGAACAAATTCATCAATAGGATTATCCGTACGTTAGCTGACTAATGACGAAGCTTTTTCTATCAGGGTAGGTCGCCCTTTTTGGTACAGTTATAATCAAGCTTTCGTTCCATTGGTTGGGAGTTGTGAGTTGGCTGCTCCATGCATTCGTGAGTAGTGGTGTTATTAGATATGCTGACCATGAGGCATTCATTTTAAATAGTTTACCAGGTATTGAACTCTTGAATACAATTGTAGGTTTTTCAAATGTTGTTAATATATTAGAACAAGAACTAATTTTCTCAAATAAAATATGTGCTTAAATACAAATAAAATTATTGTTTAGGAATTTCTCCAAGTATATTTTAAGTAATAAACATTTTCAAAACCTTGCTGAAATTTTTCGAAATGCAGTCAAATGTTTCTTTGGTTTCGAATTATAACAGGTGGCGCAAAAGTAATCCTCCTATCAGAAAATGGTATAAATTTTGCGATTGGCCCCTAATGTCAGTTCTATTTCGACATTTGTGTAGTAAACACATGCGAAATACACGTTAATAAACAATGTTACACTACATAAATATTGCTGACTATTTATTTGACCAATATCGACTATTTATTTGACCAAGCAAACATCGAAAGGTTACTTTTGCGCCACCTGTTACCTTACCAAGTAAGAAAGTTCAGTCAGGTAAGCCGACTTAAGAATCCCAAAAAATATTAGTAAATTTATATATTTTGCTTTATTTAAATCATTATCAATTTCAATTGAATTTAATAACTTAAAGTAAGCACTGGCATTAAAGTTAGCTTTAAAACGTGGCAGTCGATCGAAAAATCGTTGGCTAAAGTAACAGAAATTAGGTATAACCTCACGCTGAAAAAAATCGCTTCTGTAGTATATTGTCCCAAACAAATTCGGCTTGAAACATATATATGTTTAGGGTACACTCTAAACATATAATATTTGGTACACACAAAGATTATATATTTGGGAAGATGTTGTTCCAAACAAATCTGTGTTCACTCAATTTGTTTTAATTTGGGACTATTATTTCCGAAACAAAAAAGGGAATTTATGTATTGAGAAAATACATAAATTGTGTTATATTGTTCAGTAATTCAAAATAATTTTTTTAGAAATTTATAATGTTCGTAAAAATAATAAATAATAATTTATATCCTATAATCTTGGATCAAAATAAATTTTTCGGTGGATTGACAACTAATGAAGGCTTGGAATACTTAGAAATTTGAAATGATTGATTTGAAACATAAGTCAATGCTGCATATGGTATCATAACTGGGAGGTACAATTGGGAACCAAGAAAAAATTAAAAATAAAATTCGAAAAAGTCAGTAAAATATTTGAAAATCTTTTTTTAATAAAATATATTTGGAGGAATTCATAAACAATAATTTTATTTCTAATTAAACATATACTTTATTTGAGAAATTTAGTTTGCAAATATATTTTGTTGTAATATATTAATATATGCGTTCCAAATATATTTTATTGATTTCCAAATAAAATGTATTTGCTTAGAAATATATACTATTTAAAAATTTGTGTTCCAAATATATTTTCTTTCGATTCAAACATTTAAAAAAGGCCATTTTGCCCCGTGCTTGTTTTCCATTTTTTACATATTTAGTGTATTTTCTTATATAAAAAGTTATGCAAACGCAGAAAAAATAGAAATATGCAAAAAGTAGCAAATGATAAAATGTTTAGATTCTTCGAAAATTAAAATGGTCCCTAAAAAAACCTAAAAAAAATAGAACTGATGTTTTACAACAAATATGTTCTGTAGAGAAATATGAGATGAAAAATATAGGGGTAATACCAAAGGAAACCGACCCACTCCGAATATTTATGGATTTAGATTAGACGCGTATACCAGAAGACCATGCAGACTTACAACTTTTTACCGATTGTCCAAATTCAAAACGGTTTTGATTTTATTGAGTGCCCAAGTTGGTCACCTACAATATTTTATTACAAATAATTATTATTATTATTATTATATTTAAAGTCTACATAACTTTTGAACGAAATATCAGATTTGAATGACATAAGTACCATTTGAAAGGATGTAAGATCCTCTCTAAGAATAATGAAATAAGTATATAATTTTTATTATAAAGGACATCAAAAGGACGAACATGACCTTAATCCTTGATTATCCTGAAAAGCATATCTTCCATTTTTTCGTTTTATTTTTATCTGAAAAGGAGTGACCGAATGACTTAAAATTTGGTACGTTATAATATTTTATTCAAACTCAGTTTATGTTTCCTCCCCCACAAATGGTTTTCTGACATGTTAAAACTCTTATAACTACTATACTACTGATGGGTATCCTGTAAAATTGCATACATAGTATTCATTTTACCGCCTCTTAACATGTATTAACCCTTTCAGGGTCAAAAATAATTTATGTCTTGCTAAAAATGCAAAAACTTGTATTTAGGGTAATATGATATCGCTGAAGCCGGGAAAAATAATATTTTTTGTACTTGGCGGCGCCAATGGCTGCTAGAGAATATCGGATATATTCGACATTGACCTCCAAAGACACCTATTATTTGTACCCATACCTGTTAAAAAATAAATGAAATAATATTGTTCTTTATCTATTGTTCATAGGGTAATTCCAACGGCAGTCGACCCACTTTTTAACACGACCCCCTCCGATTTCGATGAAATTTGGTACACGCTATCTCCTAGTGTGTACAATTTGTATGATGTCTATATTTAGTCCAACTTCGTTATGGTTCTTGTTTTACAGCGTCCGAAAGTTGGTCGAATCTCTACTTTTTTCTTAAAGGATACTGAATTCAACAGAGTATAACATAAGAACGCGTTATCCGATTTCAACGATTTTAGTGTCATTGTAACCGGCCACTCTCGTACTTAAAAATTTATAATTTAAAAAAAAATATTGTCCTTGTCGAAGGACATTAAAAATCTAAAAAATTTTTTAATCCTTCAATATCTCGAAATGTACCTAATTTTTTTTCATCATATTTTTTGTAGTTAAACCGTTAAATGTCCTTTACACGTGACATAAGTTTCACGATGGAGGTCATTTTGGTTTAAAAGATACAGATTTTTTACTGTTTTCTCCCACATATATTTCAGGATTTTTATATAAAACACATTGTAAATTCTTTCTATGAGAGCGGAATCAGATTATTATTTTTTGTTATGAGAACATATATCGGACCGTGGTAATAATAAATAATAATAATAAATTTTGAAATATATTGGCCTTAATATTTTCTATAAATTTGCTGAACATACCTATACCAAAAAATATATTTTTGTTACATAATAGTGAAATACTAACATTTTTGGGGTACAATGTGGTTTTTTGAGCTATTTAGGGTGCCCAGACACGTTAAGATTGTATTGATATGTTCACAAAAGTTGTTCAGATTTACGTTGGCTACAATTTTTCCAACCATTGTTATTGAAAAATTACGAGTCGCTGGAAGTTATGCTGAAAAAAGTGAAAAAAAATATTTGTTTCCTTTACTTTTTCAAAAAAAAGTACCGGAAAAACAGTTTTTTCAGTTTTCTGCAGGAATATAATGCGACGTTGGCTCTGCTTACTCGTTCCAATACATTCAGCCTGAAGTACAATTTCCTGTCCAGGATTGTACCTAGAAATTTTGCACTTTCAGAAAGGACTAGCTCAATTCCATTTAGCCGAGGAGGGTCCATATGTGTGACCTTGTTGACTGACTAGTAAAGAGAAAAAATTCTGTCTTATTTGGTTGAATGTTCAAACCATTGCTGCTTGCACATCTGACCTATATGTTCAGAGCCACCTGCATAATGCCACTGAGGACTATTACATATTTGCCGGATACTTTGCAGCCACAACTTTCCAGATCTAACAGGATTCCATTCACCGCTAGATTCCAAATTAGTGGAGAAAGTACACCTCCCTGTTTACAAATCTCACTATAGTTATAGCCACGAGACTTGCTGTAATGTGTCTTCAGGTAATCAAATGATGAATTAGCCGTATCAAGCTATATGTAGGTCACCCTTAGATGCGACAGCGCCGCAATTACTGCGTAAATGTTGTTAAATGCACCTTCAATACAAAGAAAGGCCACCATTGTGCATTCTTTGAAATGTAGGTCCGATTTGATAGATCATGCCGATTCTGTAGACTTGTCCTTGTTGTGTGCATGTTGCTTTCCCGACAATAGTTTTTTATCCAGGTTTTCTATAATGAAAGAGTCTTATATCATTATTATTGGAGAAATGCCATTTGGTCCTGCTTATTAGAACGGCTCCAAGCAGTTAATCGCCCAGCTTATTCTGGACTTATCGATCAATAAATAATAAACTAATATGTATGTATGGAATTGGGGAAAATTCCGACAAGTAGTATACAAGTTATTAAAGAATCAATATTTTGTTAGTCGGTTACTCCTATCGAACTTTATCCAGTACAACAGCCAGACCGAGAGACTGACTTGAAAAGGGTCAAATAGGATTTCCGCCAAATATAATTGAGGTCTTAGGTCACTCCTTCGATATCTTGCACTTTTGGCAAATGAAAAATACCCTCGTTCACAATAGTGAGGGTATAAAAACACGATTTGTTTCCCCCCACCTTACAGGGAGGAGGGTATATACCATTTGCCACGGGCCAAAGCGACCTAAGAACCTAAGAATGTTCGGCGGAAATCCCTTTTTTGGACATTTTAAGTCATTTGATCTGATGTCCGTTCGTCTGTCTGTCTGTCTGTCCCTTACAGACATTACAGGCAGTTACAAAAATTAAAAAATTAAAAAAATTCTTTTTGTGTTTTACGAAATTTGTAATTGCTCTCGAACGGCTGAACCGATTTTTGCAAAGTTCACTTTGTTTTAAAGAGGACACAATGCGCCATCTTTTGTAAAAAAATTTTTACTAAAGTTTTTTTGAAAAACTTTGTAGAACAATTTTTCCCCCCACAAATAGTTATGACCACTTGAAGTTATATATATTTATACTTTTTTTCCTAAAAAAATTGACAAAAATCTGATTTCTTTTTGAAAATATAACTTCATGTGGTCATAACTTTTGTACTATAGGGTATATCGAACCAATTTTTTCGTCATATGGGAAATTTTATTGCCCATCCAGACATGTTTGATACGGCTGATATCGGTGCATATTGTGCTCCGATAGTTACAAAATACTAGCACACGGTAAGGGCAAAATTAAAATTTCTATTTTCAATTGCAGATATCTCGGTAACTATACGAGATAATTCTTAGGTGTAAAAAGTTGTTTTGTACATCTCAGACCTCAGGAAGAGAAACACGAGATACACGCGCTTGAACATTTTCTTCACCCGATGTGGCCAACTTTGAGGCCCTCTAGCAACGCCCTGTCTGACATAGGGGGCCCAAATATAAAACTTAACTTCTCTAACACGGCTTCATCTACCATGCCATGTTTGGTCGCAATCGGTTGTTTGGTTAAGAAAATTTCGAATTATTTCCCCTTTTTGAATTCGTACCACTGTGCAGTGTTTTACAAAAACAGACGAAAATTTTCAGACTAGTCTTGGTATTTCAGCCATAAAATTTACAAATATTGAGTCTCTGGATTTGTGAGAATGCAACGAATGTTGTGTGAAAATTTAAAGAAAATAGAGGGGGAGCAAATTTTTCAAAAAAAATTTCGTAACATTTTTTTAAAAAATTTCGAAAAAAATGTTTACTAAAATTGACACATTGTGTCCTCTTTAAAACAAAGTAAACTTTGCAAAAATCGGTTCAGCCTTCGAGAGCAATTACAAATTTCGTAAAACAGAAAAACTCTTTTTTTTTAATTTTTTCAAAAATTAAAATGCTCAGAAATTCTTTCAAAAACAATTTTCTTATAAAAAATTATAGCTCGTTCTTATTTTATCTATTTGTAACTGCTAGGTCGATATTAAATATTCAGACCCTATTACAAACAAATGCACAAAGTCATAACACCCTGTAGCACAGTGTGGGGTAGGGTATAACAATGGACCTTCACAGAACAGTTTTTCGCGTCAATAAATCAAAGGAATTGTATTATTGATGCGAAAGTCTGCTGAATCTCTTTAAAACAAGCATCCAATTAGCGTAACACAGCCAACATCAAAAAAGTATACGATCTGGCCAATAATTATCTATCAAGAGTTATATTAATTTCAAAATAGTCTTAATATGAATTGAAATTTTCTGGGTTGCAAATAAAATTCCTAATTTCAATTTATGATTTCTGAATTTCAAATGGAAATTCTCAATATCAGCTGACAAGTTCTGACAGGTGTTTCTACACCAAAGCCCCCGCAGTACTTGGGGCTATGCTTTGGTGGACATGTATCTCCCCTAAACTCGTGGGATTTATATGGATACAAATAAACAAAACGCTGTCTTTGGGCCATGAGTCCAGACAAATCCATGAGGAACCTTCATTAGATTTAACAAAAATGGATAACTGGGACACAGAAACAAGAATTTGGATTGTGCGCCGGTTCAAAGAGAGTATAGGCGCACGTTTGGCGGCAATCCTCCCAGCAGATGGACCATAATGAGACTTGTTAACAATTTTGCCGAGCATGGGACAGCCAACAGAAGACCTTACCATCGAAACCCTTCAGTTCGGACGGAGGAAGCAATCGCTGCTGTAGCTGCTGTAGCTGCTGCTAAGCACAACGATTTGGAGATATTCCCATATAAAATTCAAATGGCCAACAAACTTCCCGATTCGCTTGGAATTTTGCCAGAAGATGCTTCAAATGGTGGAAGAGGACGGAAACATGTTGAACTGTCTTTTCATGTCTGACAAGACCCATTTCGATTTAAACGGCAACATAAACAAACAAAGTTTTCGAAAATGAAGTGCTTCCAACCCACAGATCTTATTTTACCTACTCCATGAGACGGAATTGCATCCATTACGTGCCGCAGTGTGGTGTGCAGTTTCATCACGCTGCATTGTCGGGCCCTACTTGTTCGAAGAAAACGGTCACATCGTTGCGGTTACTGGCGACCGTTACTTGAGCGTTTAGTGCATTAGGGCGCAGCGTTGAGGACTACAGCCACTGAGTCTCTACAAGACTTACTCCATCTAGTGCCCATTGACATTGCGGCAAGAGAAGGCACCAGATGGTGGCACCAGCATTACAATTGAACTGTCTCTCAATGTGGAGTTACAAAAAGTACTGTCACATGAGGATATCACAATGTAGTGCTATGATAACCAACCGGGTGGACTATATACCAACAGTGTACATCTTCGGGAGGATTTTCACCACTAAGATGCCTGTCAGAGATGAATGGGTTGGCAGAAAACCATGGAAATAGAAAACATCTCGAATTCCACACAGATGGCTCCAAGGTTCATGAAATGGTTTGCTTCTGAGTGCACTGTAAATAACACAGTCTTGATATACCTCTTAGATTACAAAATACCTGCAGAGTCTATCAAGCCGAAATAATGGCAATAAGGGATTTGGACAAGAGCTGAGTCACAATGTAGTGACCGTCAGGCTGGCCATTTATTCTCTGGAGGCCACATCTCTCTAATTCATGAACAACCCTCGACTGCCGCAGATCTGTTAACGAGATGGCTGACCAGTTTAATATACACCTCATATGGGTGCCTGGGCATAGCGATATTCCGGGGAACAGCAAAGCCGATTAACTTGCTAGGAAGGGGACGACATTACAAATTCTAAAAGAATTTTGCATATATTGGTACGCCACTGTGCACATGTAAGCTCTGGCTTAAGTAAGAGGCAATCAGGCAGTCCAATGAAAGATAGACAGAAATCAGCACCTGTAGAGTAGCTAGACACACAAATATGGCCAATATACAAACTGAGAGGATCAAAATGTCTCGTCGCAGTAGACATGGAAATACTGCCTACTTTACCCACTTCTGACTAGGGATGTAACGAAAGTGACTTTAGCGAAAGAGAATATTGAAATATATTTCTTGCGAATGCGATTCGTGAAATATGCATTTTTGCGAAAGCGAATAGGGTCAGAATATTTAATATCGACCTATGTAGTTTATTTTTGGCTAAAATGTTTATAAGCATTTACAAATAGGTAAAATAAGAAATCGCTATCATTTCTTTAAAAAAAAATTTTTTAGAATTTTAATTTTTGAAAAAATTAAAAAAAATCAGTTTTTGTGTTTTACGAAATTTGTAATTGCTCTCGATCGGCTGAACAGATTTTTGCAAAGTTTACTTTGTTTTAAAGAGGACACAATGCACCATTTTTAAACATTTTTTTACGAAAGTATTTTTTTTTTTTTGAAAAAACCTTTTTAGAAATAATTGCTCGCCCTCGATTTTCTTCAAATTTTAACAGATTAAACGTCGCACTCTCACAAATCCAGAACAGTAAAACAATTGTTGAGGCCCTCTAGCTCCGCCCCTGTCTGACATAGGGGGCCCAAATATAAAACTGAACTTCTCTAATACCTCTGCATCTACCATGCCAAGTTTGGTCGCAATCGGTTGTTTGGTTAAGAAACGGTCGAATTATTTCCCTTTTTGAATTCGTGTCACTGTGCAGTGTTGTGCAAAACCAGGCGAAAATTGTCAGACTAGACTTGGTTTTCGTCCACAACTTTTACAAATATTGAGTCTCACAAAAATTTTTTACTGTTCTGGATTTGTTAGAGTGCGACGATTATTCTGAGAAAATTTGAAGAAAATCGAGGGGGGGACAATTTTTTCTACAAAGGTTTTTTCAAAAAAAAACTTTCGTAAAAAAATGTTTAAAAAAGTTTCCAAAAAAAATTTACAAAAATGGCGCGTTCTTCTTTAAAACAAAGAAAACTTTGCAAAAATCGGTTCAGCCGATAGAGAACAAATACAAATTTCGTAAAACACAAAAACTCATTTTTTTAATTTTTTAAAAAAAAAGTAAAAAAAAAATGATAGCGACATCTTATTTTACCTATGAAAAATAAACTTCATAGGTCGATATTAAATATTCGGACCCAATAGTGAAATAAGCGTTTTTGGGAAAACGAATAATATTTTGACCCTTTAGTACCAACAAAATTAAGGATGAGAATTAATACTTTTCCAGGATACTCAAGTATTTAGGATGTTTTCTATATTTTGACCTCGAATATTCCAAAGATGGCTTTTGCGAATGCGAAAGCGAATGTTAAAAATGATGCGAATAATCGTTACATCCCTGCTTTCTAAATATTCCAAATTATATTTTGTCAAAATTTGGTGTGTATCCGTCAACCCAGTCAAAAGTTATTAACAAAACAGTACAGGTGATTCGATTTCCAACATAAAGGAATTCCACACAAATTTAAAAAATTCATCAAACTTTGATCGCTTCTCCTGAAAAACTACATTTTTGCGCTTAGCATAGTTTAGAATGGAGGTATCGAATTGAAGACCATTGAACACCTGCTTTGTTACTGTCCCGTATTAAGTAAACGATGTTTGAATATACTGGTGTCGGCTTTCTAGGAAGTCTGACAGATCTTTTCCGTACTGATATTCGTACTATTGATAACTTTGTTTTGTCAAACAAGTTGGTTTCGATGAGGGGCATCTGTGTCCGTGGTATCAATAGGGCCTACATTGCTCTATGTGAGCTGGCAAATGTGGTTGCAACCCTAACGTATGTATAATTTCTTGTCGGTATTGTCAATTGTATTCATATAGACCCTACACCACACTGTGGTACAGGGTATTATAAGTTTGTTTCACGGCAGATGTTTGTAACACCTGAAAATAACACAGCTAGAGTATACTGATCGACTCAGAATCACTAGCTGAGTCGATTTAACGATGTCCGTCCGTCCGTCCGTCTGTCCATGTAAAGTTGTTCGTCGACTACAGGTCGCAATTTCAGTCCGATCGTTCTGAAATTTTGCAGTTTAGAGTATTTTGCGGCTGTTAAGATCGCTATTGAATTTGGTTGAAATCGGTTCAGATTTAGATATAGCTCCCATATATATCTTTCGTCCGATTTGGCCCTTTATTCCTATAGAAGCTGTATTTTACATCCGATCGTTTTGAAATTTAGAATGGTAGACTTTCTTGATCCTTGAACCAACATTGCCGAATTTGAAGAAAATCGGTTAAGATTTAGCTATATCTCCCATATATATGTTTCGTCCGATTTGGCCCTTTAGTCCTATAGAAGCTGTATTTTACATCCAATCATTTTGAAATTTAGAATGGTAGAGTTTCATGATTCATGAACCAACATTGCCGAATTTGATTAAAATCGGTAAAGATTTATCTATAGCTCCCATATATATGTTTCATCCGATTTGGCTCTTTAGATCCAATCGTTTTTATACCCTACACCACACTGTGGTACAGGGTATTATTTAAGTATAAAATGACCCAAAAGTAAATTTATGTAAACAATTTATACATGAATTACAAAATTTATATATCAGAGTTATTCAATATTACGAGAGTGGTGTGTTCCTTACTGGTTTAATTTATTTTTTAATTATTTACCACCAATATATCGTAACATGTTAAAAGGCCAGGACGTGGTAAATGGTTTTCAAGAAAATCTACACATAAGATATTTTGTTTGGAGCATTTTAAATACAACCAGTAAGGAAAGGCTAAAGTCGGGCGGTGCCGACTATATAATACCCTACACCACTCTCGTAATATTGAATAACTCTGATATATAAATTTTGTAATTCATGTATAAATTGTTTACATAAATTTACTTTTGGGACATTTTATACTTAAATAATACCCTGTACCACAGTGTGGTGTTAGGTATAACAACGATTGGATCTAAAGAGCCAAATCGGATGAAACATATATATGGGAACTATAGCTAATAACCGATTTTCTTCAAATTCGGTAGTGTTGGTTCATGGATCAAGAAACTCTACTATTCTAAATTTCAACACGATTGGACGTAAAATACAGCTTTTATAGGACTAAAGGTCAAAATCGGACGAAACATATATATGGGAGCTATAGCTAAATCTTAACCGATTTTCTTCAAATTCGGCAATGTTGGTTCATGGATCAAGAAACTCTACCATTCTAAATTTCAAAACGATCGGATGTAAAATACAGCTTCTATAGGACTAAAGGACCAAATCGGACGAAACATATATATGGGAGCTATAGCTAAATCTTAACCGATTTTCTTCAAATTTGGCAATGTTGGTTCATGGATCAATAAACTCTACCATTCTAAATTTCTAAACGATCGGATGTAAAATACAGCTTCTATAGGACTAAAGGGCCAAATCGGACGAAACATATATATGGGAGCTATAGCTAAATCTTAACCGATTTTCTTCAAATTCAGCAATGTTGGTTCATGGATCAAGAAACTCTACCATTCTAAATTTCAAAACGATCGGATGTAAAATACAGCTTCTATAGGACTAAAGGGCCAAATCGGACGAAACATATATATGGGAGCTATAGCTAAATCTTAACCGATTTTCTTCAAATTTGGCAATGTTGGTTCATGGATCAAGAAACTCTACCATTCTAAATTTCAAAACGATCGGATGTAAAATACAACTTCTATAGAACTAAAGGACCAAATCGGACGAAAGATATATATGGGAGCTATATCTAAATCTGCACCGATTTTCTTCAAATTCGGCAATGTTGGTCCATGGATCAAGAAACTCTACCATTCTTAATTTCAAAACGATCGGATGTAAAATACAGCTTCTATAGGACTAAAGGGCCAAATCGGACGAAACATATATATGGGAGCTATAGCTAAATCTTAACCGATTTTCTTCAAATTCGGCAGTGTTGGTTCATGGATCAAGAAACTCTACCATTCTAAATTTCAAAACGATCGGATGTAAAATACAGCTTCTAATGGTCTAAAGGACCAAATCGGACGAAAGATATATATGGGAGCTATATCTAAATCTGAACCGATTTTCTTTAAGTTCGGCAATGTTGGTTCATGGATCAAGAAACTCTACCATTCTAAATTTCAAAACGATCGGACGTAAAATACAGCTTCTATAGGACTAAAGGGCCAAATCGGACGAAACATATATATGGGAGCTATAGCTAAATCTTAACCGATTTTCTTTAAATTCAGCAATGTTGGTTCATGGATCAAGAAACTCTACCATTCTAAATTTCAAAACGATCGGATGTAAAATACAGCTTCTATAGGACTAAAGGGCCAAATCGGACGAAAGATATATATGGGAGCTATATCTAAATCTTAACCGATTTTCTTTAAATTCAGCAATGTTGGTTCATGGATCAAGAAACTCTACCATTCTAAATTTCAAAACGATCGGATGTAAAATACAGCTTCTATAGGACTAAAGGGCCAAATCGGACGAAAGATATATATGGGAGCTATATCTAAATATGAACCGATTTCAACCAAATTCAATAGCGATCTTAACAGCCGCGAAATACTCTAAACTTCAAAATTTCAGAACGATCGGAGTGAAATTGCGACCTGTAGTCGACGAACAACTTTACATGGACGGACGGACGGACGGACATCGTTAAATCGACTCAGCTAGTGATTCTGAGTCGATCGGTATACTTTAAGGTGGGTCTAGCTGTGTTATTTTAAGGTGTTACAAACATCTGCCATGAAACAAACTTATAATACCCTGTACCACAGTGTGGTGTAGGGTATAAAAATACACATAGGAGTTTTGATATTTGAATGTTCAGAGCGTGCCTTAAGCAATCGAAAGTTGGCCTAGATTGACACAAAAATGAGGTTTTGTACAGAATCATCCCATCTACCTGTCTAAATATGAAGAGATCAAAATCTGATCTGCTTCCTTTAGCGAGTTATCGAAATAAAAACCTTTTTTAACCCAAAAACCGAACTTAATTGCGTTGAATTGCGGAAATTTAAAACTAGTATAACATAATTTCCCATAAATATGAACATTTGTAAGACGCTTTGTAATAATGGATTCGGGATCGGGATTTCCCAGGATTTTTGGGATCGGGATTTTCCGTTTGACATCACTAATTTTGGGAAATATAACCGAAAGATTGGTTGCTGTTCTTTTGCTGATACATGACAAACAAAAAAATAAATTACTCGATATAAATAAATCTTCAACATTTTGTTCAAGAGCGGTATATGTAGTCGAAAATAATTTCGTGTGGATAATAATGTGTAAAATGCAGAATATGTTATGCAAAATGTTTTACATAAATAAACCAGTAAGGAAAGGCTAAAGTCGGGCGGGCCGACTATATAATACCCTACACCACTCTCGTAATATTGAATAACTCTGAAATATAAATTTTGTAGTTCATGTATAAATTTATTTATTTATTCTAAATTTCAAAACGATTGGATATAAAATACAGCTTCTATAGAACTAAAGGGCCAAATCGGACGAAACATATATATGGGAGCTATAGCTAAATCGTGACCGATTTTTTCAAATTCGGTAGTGTTGGTTCATGTATCAAGAAACTCTACCATTCTAAATTTCAAAACGATTGGATGTAAAATACAGCTTCTATAGGACTAAAGGGCCAAATCGGACGAAACATATATATGGGAGCTATAGCTAAATCTTAACCGATTTTCTTCAAATTCGGTAGTGTTGGTTCATGGATCAAGAAACTCTACCATTCTAAATTTCAAAATGATTGGATGTAAAATACAGCTTCTACAGGACTAAAGAGGAAAATCGGACGAAACATATATATGGGCGCTATAGCTAAATCTTAACCGATTTTCTTCAAATTCGGCAATGTTGGTTCATGGATCAAGAAACTCTACCATTCCAAATTTCAAAACGATTGCATGTAAAATACAGCTTCTATAGGACCAAAGGGCCAAATCGGACGAAACATATATATGGGAGCTATAGCTAAATCTTAACCGATTTTCTTCAAATTCGGCAATGTTGGTTCATGGATCAAGAAACTCTACCATTCTAAATTTCAAAAAGATTGGATGTAAAATACAGCATTTATAGGACTAAAGGTACAAATCGGACGAAACATATATATGGGAGCTATAGCTAAATCTTAACCGATTTTCTTCAAATTCGGTAGTGTTGGTTCATGGATCAAGAAACTCTACCATTCTAAATTTCAAAATGATTGGATGTAAAATACAGCTTCTATAGGACTAAAGGGCCAAATCGGACGAAAGATATATATGGGAGCTATATCAAAATCTGAACCGATTTCAACCAAATTCAATAGCGATCTTAACAGCTGCGAAATACTCTAAACTGCAAAATTTCAGAACGATCGGAGTGAAATTGCGACCTGTAGTCGACGAACAACTTTACATCCACAGACGGACGGACGGACGGACGGACGGACGGACATGCTTAAATCGACTCAGCTAGTGATTCTGAGTCGATCGGTATACTTTAAGGTGGGTCTAGCTGTGTTATTTTTAGGTGTTACAAACATCTGCCGTGAAACAAACTTATAATACCCTGTACCACAGAGTGGTGTAGGGTATAAAAATAAAAGCAACAATCATGAAATTGAAAGCACAGGTTTAAGCGATATTTGCGTAAAAGTTTTGTGTTTTTTTTTCGTGTACTAAAATTTTTGTCAAATATTTCCACATCTATTATTGTGTTGACTTTGTAATAAGGGATTTTTAATTTTGTTATGAATTGTTTGGTTTTTTGTTCAATAAATAAAATAAAAATTAATGAAAACTGTTTTTAATTAATTGTCGGTAGTATATGACTGACCAATTGTCAGAACAACCAATTTTTTAAAACAGTTGGTTGTGGCAACATACAGCAGATAATTTTAGCTACCATTTTCGTAGCTGGCGCAACCAAATATGATTGTTGTCAACATGGAAGCAGAAGTATACCACAACCACAATGTTGGTTGTCCTGATGGAAGCGCATGACAGTAGACAGAACTACCAAAATTCGGTAGGCTAATAATTCGATTGAGGCAACCAAACTGTATTCTGTGTGTACAAATAGAGTCTGTCTAACTATAAGATGATTATACTTTTTAAAAGCATATACTCCAAGACATGTAAGATATCGTTTGGGCGATGTTTCAGTTAAATTATGGAATTGAAGTATATTCTGGGACTTGGTCCTATAATCATGATAGAATTGAGAGGAATTATAGGGAATATTGTACGTTACGTATATTAGGGATGTAACGAAAGTGACTTCAGCGAAAGCGAATATTGAAATATATTTCTTGCGAATGCGAATAGTGAAATATGGATTTTTGCGAAAGCGAATGCGAACAAAATTAAGGAACTAAATTGATACTTTTCCAGGATATTCAAGTATTAAGAATGTTTTCCATATTTTTACCTCCTGTTACCACAAGGACAAGCATATTTTTCAACTGTTTTGAAGAGAAGTGGAAGAGGTTTTCATTGGTATTAATATCTTCAAAATGTGTGAAACGAATAAGAAGATATAACACTTTTAACAAATAGAAGCGAATACTGAAATATATTTTTGCGAAAGCGAATAATCCAAAGATGGTTTTTGCGAAGCGAATGTTAAAATGATGCGAATAATTCGCGTTCGCATATGCAAATGCGAATATTCGTTACTTCCCTAATATCTATGATTTGAGAGTACATGATCATTATCGTGTTACTGCACTAACTCACACATTTATAGGATGTTCTTTTCGTGATTATCTTAACTTAAGTGTAGTACTTCATTTGTATAAAATTATGAAATCAGCACAGCCCCAAATTCTAGTTCATCAGTTTTCATTCATCAATTCAACGCGCAATATGCAAATTGATATTCCTCTGGTGCACCTCTTCGATATACGAGCATTCGTCCTTAGTAAGGGTATATCGATTTTGGAACATTTTACCTAATCTACGAGTACTTAAACTATTCTACTAAACTTATTCTTCAACCAAGAGAAAAGTTATAAACTACTTAAATGGTATTTTGCCTTAACTCTTTATACTGTTCATAAGTTTCTACTTTTATCGTTCTGATAGCTATGGGACCCAAACTTGTAATTATGCTTTAATTTTTTGCAATGTTCATATGGCTGGGGAGCCATTTAAATACTATTCTAGTTTATTAATATTTTTATTTTTTTAAATATTGTTGTACATAGTATTCATCTTACAATACATGCATAATTGGCCTCGAGGGCTTTCTATGTATTGCTGTTAAATAAATCCTTACCAAATTACTATACATTTTTTTGTTAAAGAAAAAGTTGTAGGCCTTTCAGTTATCTCATAAACTGCCTTTGACCACTTTTGCCTAAAACGGAATTATTTTACTATATAAGCTATTATCTCGCGTACAAACAAAGAAAAAAATTGTTTGTGCGAAACGAAATTTTAGACAACTACAATTCTCGTTTATGAGAGCTGAACTTTCTTTTGGTCAGAACAAACAATTGTTTACGCAAAATAAGTTTTTGTCACAACAAACGAAAATTCAGTTCCTGTAAACGAGAACTATCAAAAAATTTCGTTTCACAGAAACGAATTCTTTTCTTTGGGTAAAATAATTCCGAACATATTTTTTTAGTTCAATATGTATTCGTCGAGGGAAGTTTATCGCGGAAATTCTGATATCAATCTATTCCTCAGAGATCATAGAATGAAAATATATTAATCTTATTAAATTCGGTATAATAGTTTTGGAAAAAATTGGGCGGTGTAAGTCGTTTTTATGGATTACAAAAAAATCGCAATATAAAAAAATTCACAAAGTCATAATACCCTGTACCACAGTGTGGTGTAGGGTATAAACATTGCAAATATCGCAGACGTTACAAAGCGTCTTACAAATGATCATATTTAAAGGAAATTGTGTTACGGTTCTAAATGTCCGCGATTTTCTTTACAAATAAAAGCAATTAAGTTTGTTTTGAGTAAAAGTTGTGTTTTCGCAATAAATCGCGAAAGGAAACAGATTCAATTTTGATCAAATAGAGCGGGATGATTCTGAACAAAACTTCATTAGCCGTTTTTTGGCGTGAATCTAAGCCAACCTTCTATCCCTTGGGACACGTTGTGCCCACAGATCTTTTAATTAGAAACATGTGCCTTACGGCCAAAACGTCAAAATCTATCACTTACGAACGAAAAGGAATGAACTGTCACACGCAAAAAAACAGTTTTCGGCGAACATAGCTTGAATTGTTTTTGCACCAATGGATTAATATTAATTTTTTAATTGTGGCAATTAGAGCAAATTGGGGAAAATCGGTCCGAAATCTGCGTTTTAAAAAGGTAATTTTTCGACCAAAAAAGTACCAATTTTTAAATTTGTTTAAATTCTTCTTGAAATCTTGCATTATTGAGATACATATTTGTAAGATCCAGTAATACATGAACAATTTCTTGATAACAAGCTATTAAAATCTTATAGAAAACCTTTGGTTTGTACCAGTAATACAAAGAGCCAAAAATATTTCTTGGCGTTGCGTAGCTATGTCGAAAGAGCATGTGTACGACTTATATATATTTTTTTTAAAAAGTGTATATTATATTCGTGCAGACATGTTTGATAAAAAAAAGTATCAAATGTTTCGCGGGAGTAGCATGGTGCTTCGAGGGTCTGAAAAGTACCAAAAACAGTACTAAAGTATCAAATTTATCATCCCTGGTCCTACTCGTTGAAATTTCTATTCGTTCGTACCAGACAACTTACTCGCTCGGGGATGAAATATCTTATAATTTATTATGTGTTATTACAACACATAGGAGTTATTGTCGGAGCATTTCTAAAGAGTGATACACATATGGGTTTTAGGTATCTTTGGAACCGGTGAAGATAGCGCAAAATGCTTTGGTGAGTACGAGGGTTGGTGTAATGAATTCAATCGTGGCCGAAGCTCGCTAAAAAACGAAGGTCGTCCAAAATCGGCCTTAGTGCCAGAGAACATTGATGCGTGCGTGAACTGATAATGCAAGATCGTCATGTGACATATCGTGAGATAGAGGCATCCTTGGGCATTTCTTCCACCAGCATACATTCGATATTGTATGAACACGTGGCCGTAACAAAGGTTTGTTCTCGTTGGATACCGCACAATTTGACAATCGCTCAAAAAAGGCTCGTGTCGATTGGTGCAAAGAAATTTTGAAAAAATACGGTGCTTCAAATACGTTTATAAGATCGTCACAGGTGACGAATCTTGGATCTATGCGTATGAGCCCGAAACAAAACAGCAATCGACCGTGTGGGTCTTCGAAGACGGGGGCCAAATCCAACGAAAGTTGGTAGTGGAAGAAGCACTTCGAAGCAAATGGTCGCCTGTTTCTTCGGCAAAACTGGTCATGTGGCCACAGTGCCTTTGGTGGAACGTAGGACGGTCAATTCTGAGTGGTACACCACAATTTGTTTGCCTGAAGTCTTCGGAGAAATTCGAAAAACGAACAGGAGAAGTCGAATGTGCACCATGACAATGCGAGCTCTCACACATCGGCTCAAACCAGCGCCTTTTTGACCGGTCAAAACGTCGAATTGATGGGTCATCCGCCGTACAGCCCTGACTTGACACCCAATGACTTATTCTAATTTACTCACATCAAGAAAAACAGCTTGGTCAACGTTTTTCGACGACTGAAGCAGTAGTCGAAGCGTTCAAAAACCATGTTTTGGAGGTGATTTTTCAACACACTGTAACCAAAACAATTCGAGCTAAAATGACAAAACGGTCTGAGTGAAGTTATGCTAAAAAATCACATACATACTTTCCAATGGAAGTTCCAGTTTTCATCTGGCAACACCAGCATTACCAGGACCGAAATATAAATAGCAACCCTCGTAGTCGTATGACCGCTAGGACATTTTAATTCGACAACAACAAAAATTGGAATAATTACACATAGGAGTTTTCGTCGGCGCACGGACGATGTTATTGTATAAAATTCGAAATTTTAATAAAGCATCTTGAATCGGCAGGTTCAAGGTATTTCAATAAGAGTGGTATGATTTCTTTAAAAAAAAACACACTTATTATTAAGGAAATTCAAAAGTTTTTTATTTAATGTGAAGTACAATCGATACAATTAAGTTCTAAATAAAACGTCATTCAAATGGCCTCCACGACTTCTTCTGCAGGAATGAATTCGATGAACCCAATTTTCGAGCACTTTTTCCACTAAATCAAGTCGTATGACATGAATGGCCCGTTCAATATTGCCTTGTAAAGCTTGAAGAGAGTCTGGTTTATTTCGAATGACCAATGACTTCAAATAACCCCACAAGAAATAGTCTTATTGTGTTAAATCACAACTTCTTGGAGGCCATTCAATATCACAATTTCTTGAAATAATCGAATCTCCAAACTTTTCTCGCGACAATTCAATTGTATCATTTGCTGTGTGGCAAGTTGCCACAATCGGTCTATGACAAAAAAGGTAGCTCTTAAAGAAAGCTAAAATATTGCTCATGGGTGTCAAGGTCGTAGGACGACTGGAAAATTTTTGTTTTGGATTTAAAAAAAAAATGGACTTAGCATAATTTTCAAATGTGAACGGAAAGTTTATTTTTACTCTAGCTCCTTAACGGTACGTCGGATCGGGAATCGATCAATTGCAAAAAGATAGCTCTTAACGAGAGCTTAAATATTGGTCGTAGGTCGACTGGAAAGGTTTTTTGGATTTAAAAAAATGGACTTAGCGCACCAAAAGTTGCAATTTTGAGATCGATTATTTTGATAATAAAACGGAATAATTTGTAAACGTTGTTCTTGCGTATATCTCTCCATGATGGAATTGTAAACACTGCTGAATACAATGAAAAACAAATGACAGATCATGACATATTACAAATGGCCGAAATGTCACTTCAAAATCATATCATCCCTGTTGGAAAACCCGTTATAAGTATATGAAATCAAACGAGTGTACCTAAATAAAATGGACATTTGTTTAGGCAAACGACACCAATGAGTTTCAGACACTTAAAAAGTCCTTAATATACGAGTATACTAAAATAAAATATAATCTATCATAATTTGTTTTTTTAATTTTATTGTTATTTTTCCTATTATTGTACTTAAAAAAATATGTAGAGCTATATTGAAATATAGAAAAAACATTTTAATAAAATCGGAGAAAAACAAAACGTTGGTGCATTATTATAAAATTTTATAAACAAAGTTAGCCAAAAACAAACTTTTCCCAGATTATGTGTTTCGAGATTTTGATAGTTTCATTCAAATTAAAAACTCATTGTAAAAAAAGAAAAAAGATAGAAATTGAAAAAAGAAATGCGTTAGAAAAATCATAGGACAAAATATGGTAATGCCGACAAACAGATATTTATGTTTTCAAATATTTGTTTGCCGACGTGTCATATTTATTACCCCTGTAGAGTGTAGTGTTTCATGTTAAGAAAGCCTTGGTTTATGTACATACATATTTCTCATGTACAACACACTGTCAAAATTTTATTGAAAAAAAAATATATGTTGACAGTACGTCGTACGGCGATGTACGAATTAGGCCTCAATGAAATAATTATCAGTCATTTCAAAATTGTTACATTTTAAATTCACAGATTGTAACAATATTTGTGAAAATTATTATTATCAAAAATTGCAATATTAAAAAAAGTTTAAAAAATAGTGCGATTAAAAATTACAGAAACAACGCTAGTCGCGAAGATATACCTTTAGTCTCCTATTGAGTTATATTTGGTGCCTTATCGAAGTACTAAGAGAGATAAAGAGAAATGAAAAGAGAAATTAATCATCAGTATGAACTATATACTTATAAATAAATATTAACTGATATGAGATAATAGTTTGAGTTTAAAAGAGAGTTATGTTAGTTTTTAAAATTGTTCTTAAAGAGCAGAAACGAGTTCTATGTTAAGGACTCTTTTTTGCTCTAAGTTTTACCCCTACTCTGTGAGTGAGATGACTACGCGGAAAAAAGTATTTCTGAGTGGCTGGATTTCGGCCGGGATTAATGATTTTCTGCTCTGGGGTATCTTCAAAGCCGGCTACGGGGACCAAATTGTCATAAGGTCCATGGACATTGTGACACTTTCGAAAGTGTCATAACGACAGTATGACTCTTTTTATAGTGTCATAACGCCCATGGACATTTTGTCCCTGAACTTTATGACATGCCAACCATTTTTCACTCCACTACAGATACTGCGAATCGAGTTTAGCCTCACTGAGCTAACCGTCAAAACAATAGCCAACCGAGAAAAACGGCTAGCGGCACTGGATTCAGATAGCTCGAGATGAGTTTACCCATATGTTTTCCTTTTTGTTAAAACTTTAAAATGGTTTGCTTTGCTAAGGCAAAAAATTTGACTAAATTTTGGAGAGAGTGTCAAGAATTCGAATCAGAAGTATGCGGCTATACCAAAATATAGATCTATGTTATCCCTTTTCACTAAGAAATATTTTAGGTGAAATACGAGTAAAATAGTTACATATCAAGTGATGCAATTTTTCTGGGCGGGATGAAACTTTCACCAAGTTTGGTCCTGATGGATTGTAGTTATGACACAAAAATTCTACGAGATCGGTTAAGGACCGTCCGAGTTGGAGGGTGTTGAATTTTGATCAAACGGCCATTTTTCGCCTCCATATAACTAAATACCTATTGTATTTCAAAAAATTTTTTGTAATATTTTTTCTATCTCCGGCTTAGTTCAAAGATGGGCCATATTGGTCCACTTCTTCTGGTACCTCCCTCACAAAGGGTTACAATTTAGTGAAATATTGATTCTCTAATAACTTCTGTACTCCTTATCCGAATCCTCTGTAATTCCACACATAGTAATAGTTTATCTGTCGCTATCAACCTGAGAAGAATGTGTAAAGTGGTCCCGCCCCTTTTGGTACCTTCCACACATTTTGTAAAAAAAACTTAACAGCTTATAACAATAATACCAGTGAATAAAAATACTTGAAATTTTGCACAGGGTACCTCCCACACAAAGATACCATTTTATACAAAAAGTTAAAAGCTTATAGCGTGAGTACCAATGCACCAAAATAATACAAAACTTTGCACCGTGTGACGCTTTTGAAATAGATATAGTCCTGTGAAAAAATAGGCGTTACCACCACGCTTCTTTTTGTAAAGGGTTTTCCAATAGGGATGATCGGCCATTTTTAATATGTCATGATCTGTCATTTGTTTTTCATTGTATTCAGTAGTGTTTACAATTTCATCATGGAGAGATATACGCAAGAAAAACGTTTACAAATTATTCAGTTTTATTATCATAATAATCGTTCTCCAATTGCAACTTTTCGTGCGCTAAGTCCATTTTTTTAAATCCAAAAAAACTCATTCCAGTCGACCTACGACCTTGACACCCATGTGCAATATTTTAGCTCTCGTTAATTGCTATCTTTTTGCCATTGACCGATTCCCGATCCGACGTACCGTTAAGGAGCTAGACCAAAATAAACTTTCCGTTCACATTTGAAAATTATGCTGTCAATTTTTTTTAATGCAAAAAAAGACACTTTTCAGTCGACCTACGACCTTGACACCCATGAGCAACTTTTTAGCTCTCGTTGAGAGCTATCTTTTTGTCATTGACCGATTGTGGGTACGTACCACACAGCAATTGAAACAATTGAATTGTTGCAGGAAATGTTTGGAGATTCGATTATTTCAAGAAATTGTCATATTCAATGGCCTCCAAGGAATTGTGATTTAACACCATTAGACTATTTCTTGTGTGGTTATTTGAAGTCATTGGTCTTTCGAAATAAACCAGAATCTCTTCAAGCTTCACAAGTCAATATTAAACGTGCCATTGATGAGATACGACTTGATTTAGTGGAAAAGGTGCTCGAAAATTGGGTTCATCGAATTCGTTGCTGGAGAAGAAGTCGTGGAGGCCATGACGTTATATTTAGAACTTAATCGTATCGATTGTATGTACTTCACATTTAATAAAAAACTTTTGAATTACCTTAACAATAAGTGTGTTTTTTCAAAGAAATCATATCACCCTTATTGGAAAACCCTGCATATGAAGATCTGGCGAAAAATACAGTTTCAAAAGAGCTTAAATACTAAATGGGCAGGAACTTCCCCCAAATTAAGCAGTATTCGCTTCTTAATTACACAGTACAACACAAAAAAAAAATAACAGGGTTCTGTCAATGGATTATTGTAGAGCAGACCAAAAAAATATATACGTGTATCTGCGTTTTGAAAGATCACATCGGAATTTTATTTTAGGGGGGTTAAAGTTTTCCCCCCTTTGCTTGTTCGTGCAGAATATTGGTATATAAAAATATGTGTTCTGTTCATCTGAGGTGTAGGTTATCTTCAGCAACTTTGTAGCAAATGTTAATGCCTTTATTTTTGTGGAATATATTAACCCTCTAGCTTCCCCCCATAACGGTGATTTTTGCCTATATTTTAACAAATCGTAAAAAACTCCCCTAAAAATGGGTGGGGCGGCTTGAAATGTTCTAGAAAAATTTTGGCCATAAAATTTTACAATATATGTCAGAACACACCAAAGCCCAAAACTTAACACAAACACCAAAAAACCGGCCAAATTCAAGATTGCCTGTTAAGGGTTAATTTGTTATTCCTCGCATTTGTCACTCAAAATTATCATAACGAAACTTTTTGATGCTGTGGTCTAAAGGTAATAAAAATTTTGATTTATATTTGATTATATATATTTAAATTTTGATTTTCAGTTGTCAACATCAGATATGCCTTCCTATTGAAAAACGCTATAAGGGCAAGAGCACTTTGTCTCTCATAACAGATTTATGTTGGACATTGTTTGATAATGGCGTCGAATTGCCAAGAGTGAAAAGAAAAGTGAATTATATATGCGTTATTAATAGATTTTTTTGTTTATAGACCTGAAGTAAAATTTAATATAAAATAAATATTATTTAATTGTAAAATAAAATCATTATTTTTTGCGTCACTCACATCAACCCCGAAAAATCTAATTTTGAAAGACCTTTTTGGTACTAACACTGTAGAATATCTAAAGTAACCCTTAACTGGCAATCTTAAATTTGGCCGGTTTTTTGGTGTTTGTGTTAAATTTTGGGCTTTGGTGTGTTCTGACATATAAAGTAATATTTTATGGCCATCATTTTTGTAGAACATTTCAACCCCGCCCCACTAATTTTTTGGGGAGTTTTTTACGATTTGTTAAAATATAGGCAAAACTCACCGTTATGGGGGAAGCTAGAGGGTTAATATATTCCACAAAAATATAGGCCTTAACATTTGCTACAAAGTTGCTGAAGATACCCCACATCTCAGATGAATAGAACACATAGTTTTATATACCGATATTCTGCACGAACAAGCAAAGGGGGGAAAACTCTAACCCCCCCTAAAATAAAATTCCGATGTGATCTTTCAAAACGCCGATACACGTATACATATTTTTGGTCTCCTCTGCCAGAATCCACTGACAGAACCCTGTTATTTTAAAAAAAGTTTGAAATTGTTGTACAGTGTTATGAATCTTCTTTCTGTCACATTTTGTAATGAACGAAAGTAAAGTACAACTTCTATAAAGCTTTGATACCATATCGGGAGTAAAATATATATAGGGTCTATATCTAAATCTGAACCGATTTTCTCCTTAATTGGATCATGGACGAAAGTCTTCATTCGTATAATAAGAAACCTCTCTCTGCCGTATTTCGTACTAATCGGATATAAAATACAGTTTTTACATCGCTTACATGTCACATCAGGAGTAACATATATGTATATGTAATCTACAGGGTCTCCCATATTCGACGGACCCATCTGGCAACGCCATAACTTTTGACAGAGATGTCAGATCGCTTAATGACATACCGCGTTTGAAGCGTCAGTCCAAGCAGATTTTTACCATGGAACAATACACGCCACGCGAGCGCTCTGAAATAGTTGAAATTTACATTCAACAGAAGAAGTCAAGTCAACGTGCTTTTAAAATATTAAAAAATGTGAGAAGTGCGCCTTCTAAGAACACCATTAAGCGTTTATACGAAAAATTTTCGACTGGTGAGGCCAAATAAAAGTCGACCAAGGCGATCGGCCGAGAATATCGCTGCCGTACGAGCCAGTGTTGAGAGGTCCCCAAGAACATCCCAAAAACGCCGTTCTCAGCAGTTGGGCATGGCTCGGTCCACTTTACAACGGATTATTCGCGTTGATTTGCATTTGTTCCCGTACAAAATTCAATTGACGCAAAGATTGTTGCCTGCGGACAAGCCTCGTCGATTGGAATGGGCCCAACGAGTCCGTGGGTCCGTCGAATATGGGCAACCCTGTATATCTAAATCTAAACCGATGTTTCCCAAATTTAACAATGTTCATTCATGTAATAAGAAACCATTTTCTGTAGATTTCGTAATGATCGGATATAAAATACAACTTCTATAGCGCTTTGAAGCCACATCGGTAGGAACATATATATGGCGGCTATATCTAAATCTGAACTGATTTTCACCAATTTCAATAGGGCTCATCCTTGGGCCGAAAAAGTTATATGCGTCAAATTTCATCGCGATCAGAAAATAAATCGACTCAGAAAGTGATTCTAAGTCGATCGGTATAATAAATGATGGGTCTATCTCATCTGCTTTTAGGTGTTACAAACAAATGAGCAAAGTTATAATACCCTGTACCACAGTGTTGTGTAGGGTATAGCTACCATAATAACACAGTATTTTTAAATCGTAAAAATGCCCACAACGTCATAAAATATCCGTCAGTAAAATATTGAAATATGCGTATACGTAATAATAAAACCTATACGTATAAAACAGAACATTAAAACATAAAATTATAAAACAGAACAGAACATTTTTGCGATTTTTAAGGTACTGGATGTACTTTTTTTGGGTAGATTTGTTCCACATTTTTTTTCTTCTATTAAATATCTACAACTTTGCTTCAGACACAAAAGAGATATTCCGCAAGGTATACTGAGAAACAAATATAGAAAAAGTGCTAAAAATCCAACTTGGTGAAAAAAAAATCGTATGGCCATTAAATTATTAATTGAGCCAACTTGACTAAACGAATGGTGCAGAAGTTCATATTTTTGGGGTTACTTTCACGTCCAATTCTCAGAATTGAGTCCCAAATCAATGAGCTGAAAAATGATGTACTGTGAAATATAACATTATCATATTATTCTATGTTTGTAGATTTACTTAATGAGCTACAACTTTTTAAATAATACATCTATTTTCTTCGGAATGGTCCCATTTTATTCATGAGCGATCAGACTTTGCGATAAAATATTAAACATATTATAATTGTGGATTTTTCGAAGTTTTTAAGAGGTTCTAATTAAAAAATAACTAAAATTTTATTAAAAACTGATATTTTCGCAATATGTTTTTAGATATTTTGTAAACCGCTGATGCGATAAAAAAAAATAATGCTAGAAGACGATGAAGACTACTTAATTTAGGGTTATTTAAACGTTTCCCAAACCAATTACGGTAAATGGTTCTCCAGTTAAGCTAAAATATTTAGTTGAACCTCTATGTATTTTTAAGATGTTTATCTTTATTTTGATAAACAAGTCCCATTCCACTAATAGACTACAAAGCTCTTAAAGGAAATGACCTAAGCTTTCTTTTGAGCTAAAACAAAAATAAAAAATGCAAATATGATGTTTTGACAAAAAATTAAAACATGTTTTAATTTCGCAAACAAAATTCACAAAAAAATATTTTTGGGATTTTTTTTTACTTTCTTAAAATGATTGTAGAAAAAGGTATAGAAAACACATTTGCAAAATTTTCTAACTACAATAGACAATTAGTTATATGGAAAATTCAAAATTCTACAACCCACAACTCAGACAGTTTTTAACCGAACTCGCAAACAAAATTCACAAAAAAATATTTTTGGAATTTTTTTTTACTTTCTTAAAATGATTGAAGAAGAAGGTATAGAAAACACATTTGCAAAATTTTCTAAATACAATAGACAATTAGTTATATGGAAAATTCAAAATTCTACAACCCACAACTCGGACAGTTCTTAACCGATCTCGTTGAAATTTTGTGTCTACTATCCAATAGGACTAAACTTGATGCAAGTTTCATTCCGATCAGAAGACATCGCTTTTAAAAATTTACTCACTTGACATGAAATCCCCCCTATATATTTCTCTAGATTTGGCATCGAGGCGCTATACGAGTAAAAGCCTTATTTTCCATTTGATCGTTTCAAAAATAAATTAATTAATAGAGAGATGTTTCATAATCCAGGAAAGAATATTGCCCAAATTAAAAAAAAAAAATGGTTCCGATTTACTTGTAGCCTCATACAAATTCCTCCCGAATTGGGATAATAGCACTGTATAAGTGTTATGTTATATCTAATTATTATCAAATTCGGCAGAGAGTAGTTTCTAGATGAACTAACACCGTCAAATTTTATGAAAATCGGATCTCACTTGGATACAGTCATAATTTAGATACATATGGGTGGTACATTAGGGGGCCAATTTCGACATAATTTTTGGCATTGAAGTTTTTTTACAGGATTCAATACTTCAGATAGGTAGATACAATCCATTTAAGAACAGCTATTCTATCAAAGGTACACATCATTTTTTTTAATATTTAACCGAATTATACGAATTTTTTGAAAATATAGCCCCATTGTTATGGCGGGAGAGTAAAATATCCGAGGCTCCTCGATCTGTTGACATATTTGGATAGAGCACCTTGACACAGTAAGAACCTATCGCTCACTTACTTCAAGAGTGTCATAAGGGTGATTCCAACGGAACGGGTGTGACATTGTTACTGAGTATTTTCCTGATTTTGATCTATATAATTTATAGATATTCTTAAGTGTTACCTATTGACATGCAAGGAATAATAATATTTATAATAACAAAAATATGATTAATATATCAGCCTAACGGGTGTGACCTTAGGTTTTGATAAAATTTTGATCAGCCGCTTTCTTTATTGCATACGGTAAAATTTTTGTATGTACTGCCAACAAAACATTTTTTTTGGTATCTCGATATATATATATTGTACACTACATTCCAAATAATTTAAATTATTATTCCATTTGTAGTAAATATATTAATATGTAACGGGTGTGACATAGTCTCAATCTGGAGGAGTAATAACTACAACGAAATATTGTCCTTGATTTATTAGTCAACATGTATCTAATGAACCTGCTTTTTCTGCGAAAAACAAAATCGAAGTCGCTTTATTCACTAAATCATGTTCATATTGCCGAATTTCTTTATCACATAGAGAAAAAACTTACAAATACGTAATTCGTAGCCAAAAACAAGTTTTGACGTCTTAAAAACTCTTTATCTTTTGTATCAATGTTTATGACAATTCTATTTTTTCATTTTCTACAAAGAATTAATTTCTGAAGTAGAATACGCTGTGTTTCCTGCTAAAATATTATAACCAGAACTCAAAATAATGTTTAGGTCTGTTAACCTTGATTTTATAAGTTTTCCACCTATTTTCTAAAATATATTGATATTTATTAACTCCATTTGAGAAATATACTTATGCCTTTTTTCCAGAGCAAATTAAATCCTCGTACAATGAATAGGCTGATTTAAAATGACCTTATGGGCCTTTACTTTATTATTGCCCCTATACCATCTATTTATTGTTTCAATTTATACCGAAATTTCTACTTTCCATTATTTAATTTCATACTTCATAAAAAAATTAGATAAATAGATAATATTTTTAAATCGGTTAAATTTTAAATTAAATTATTTGCCGTCTTTGCGTAACGGGTGTGACAAATCTTAGAATACAAATTCTAGCGTCAATATTACAATGAACTGACATGAACTATTTTTCGATATATTTTTTATTTTCTGAAATTTGCCTTTTGGCTACAAGAAAGCACACATACTTAAGTTTAGTTTAGTGTAATACTGGAATTGGAAAATTTAGTGTAATTAATTGGAATTTATTCAGTGCCTGCCAACGGTTTTGTATTTTCGAGTGTTTTGTTTGCCACACCCGATACAGAAAATATTCAAATAATTAAATTTAATACATTTTATGTAGATATGCATATATCATCTTTTGTGTAAGTTAGGTCAAGGTAATATAGTGTAAAGTTAATCAAAATGTTTCAGTATCATTGCAATATTTACTCTAGAATTTAAGATAAAATAGGTGGAAAACTAAAAAAATCAAGAATAATCGACATTATTTTTCGACATTATCAAGAATAATTAATTCTTTGTAGAAAATGAATAATAGAATTGTCATAAAAATTGATACAAAAGAGAAAGCGTTTTTAAGATGTCAAAACTTGTTTTTGGCGACGAATTTGGTATTTGTAAGTTTTTACTCTATGTTGTAAAGAATTGCCGACTTTCTATGATTTAGTGAATAAAACGAATTCAATTTTCTTTCTTTCGCAGTGAAAAACTAGCTTAATAGATCCATGTTGGCTAATAAATCCTAATCAATATTTAATTCTTCTTATTACTCCTCCAGATTGAGACTATGTCACACCCGTTACATATTAATATATTTACTACAAATGGAATAATAATTTAAATTATTTTGAATGAAGTCTACAATATACACTATACTCTAGAGATGCCAATAACAATTTTTTTTGTTGGCAGTACATACACGGGGCAAAATCGACTTTTTTGATATGTTTGAATCGAAAGAAAATATACTTGCAAAACAAATTTTTAAATATTATATATATTTTCGTGCAAATAAATTTTATTTGAAAATCAATAATATGTATTTAGAAACCATATGTTAATATATTAGAATAAAATGTATTTGCAAACTAATTTTCTCAAATAAAATATGTGTTTAAATACAAATAAAATTATGTTTATGAATACTTCCAAATATATTTTATTAAAAAAAGATTGCTGAATTTTTCGAATTTTAGTGTTAATTTTTTCCTTGTATTCGAATTATGCATTTCTATTAAAAATGGAATACTTAGCATTAACTTCTATTTGAAACCATTTATTTTTTTTCTAACTATTCCAAGTCATTATTTTGAATTATAAAGAAATTTTACTAACATTAAAACTTTCTAAAAATTACCTTTCAATTGCTGACAACTTAGAACAATTAAAGAATAGATATATATTCACGCAAATAGATCTTTGTTTGGGAAATAACATATGCAAATAAAAAATATTAAGATGTAAACATAGTTTTGTTTAGAACAACATCCTCCCAAACATATAATATTTGTATGTGTCAAATATTGTATATTTGGAGTGCACTCTAAAAATATATATGTTTCAAGCAGAATATGTTTGGGACAATATACTACAGAGGCGATTTTTTTCAGCGTGTACGAAAAGTTTACAGTATGCAATAAAGAAAGCGCCTGAACAAGATTTTATCAAAACCTAAGGTCACACCCGTTGCGTTGATATATCAACCATATTTTTTTTATTAAAAATATTATTTAATTTCCTTAAATGTCAGTAGGTAACAATTAAGTATATCTACATAAACCACCCTTTGCGAATTGTCGTTATAAATTATATAGATCAAAATCAGAAAGACACTCAGTAACAATGTCACACCCGTTCCGTTGGAATCACCCCTATAGAAACTCATTGGTAGAAAAAAAAACTGTTCCTAAATTTCATCAACAATTCAATTGTTCGAGATATCCCTTATGGAATTTTATTTGCAAAAATCTAATTTATTTTTTTATGTGTGATGAGGTCAGTTTACGTGGAATCACCCATAACTCAAAATTGAAAATTGTCAGGAAATGTAACTTTAAGTCCGCATAAAAAAATAAATAATAAGACGTTCAAAAATGGTGGAATAATCCGAAATATGATTGTTAACTTATTAACTAAGGCCCTTATTCATAAAAATTTAATGAAGGTTTGAAAAACGCTTTAACACTGCTAAAGCGTTCCTTTATGGATAATTAGCAATTCTGTAAAGCAACCTCAAAAATTTTTAATTTTGATTTATGACAGTCTTGAAGTGAGTGAGCGATATGAGGTGCATTTTTTCGATATCTCGCTTAGTTATCGGACGTTATAGTTTTAAAAAATTCGAATTTTTTTTTCAAATTTTATCGTCTGATAAGAGTGTTAACTAGGCAAGATATCGAAAAAGATGTCCGTTAATTTTTCGTTTTGTTTTGAGATGCCTCAAATGGCATCAAATCGAGGATTCTGATGGTCGCCCTTTATAGTTCCCTTGTAAATCGCCATTCCCCTGGCGTATAGGGGAATGCAAGTGGCGCAAGGTATTTATCGAAAATTTGATTGATTTTTTTGGTTTTTTCTTTCATACATCAGTAACTAGGATAATTCTCAAAAAAAAATGTTTTTAATTAATGTTTTTTGACGATTTTTTCAAACTTTATTGTCCGATAACTAAGCATGACTACGATAAAATGCCCGTTAATATTTCTTCTTATTTTGAGGTATTCTATCCAAATATGTCATCAGATCGAGGTTCTTGGTGGTCGCCCTTTATAGTTCCCTTGTTAATCGTAATTCCCCTTTTTTGACAGGGGAATGACGATTGACTACAAAAGTCTCTAAATTTCGGTCTTAATACTTGCATTCCAAAAATGTGCATGGATCGGAACATGGTTTTCACAGTAGTGAAGTTAATAAGCACAAAAAAGTTATAAAAAATTTTGAACTTCAAAATTAAAAGCAGCACAGGGGAATGACGCCCGTGTGTGTGAAAGCTCATTTCGGAAGACAAAGCGTGACTCACGTCATTGTATTAATATTGTTGGCGCAAAACCAACCACAAGTAACGGGTTTTCGAATAGGGATGATATGATTTTGAAGTGACGTTTCGGCCATTTGTAATATGTCATGATCTGTCATTTGTTTTTCATTGTATTCAGTAGTGTTTACAATTTCATCATGGAGAGATATACGCAAGAACAACGTTTACAAATTATTCAGTTTTATTATCAAAATAATCGTTCTCCAATTGCAACTTTTCGTGCGCTAAGTCAATTTTTTTTAAATCCAAAAAAAACTCTTTTCAGTCGACCTACGACCTACAATATAGCTCTCGTTAAGAGCTATATTTTTGCCATTGACCGATTCCCGATCCGACGTACCGTTAAGGAGTTAGAGCAAAAATAAACTTTCCGTTCACATTTAAAAATGATGCTTAGACCATTTTTTTCTAAATCCAAGAAACACTTTCCAGTCGACCTACGACCTTGACACCCATGAGCAATATTTTAGCCCTCGTTAAGAGCTATCTTTTTGCCATTGGCCGATTGTGGCTAAGTGCCACACAGCAAATGAATCAATAGAATTCTTGCGAGAAAAGTTTGGAGATTCGATTATTTCAAGAAATTGTGATATTGAATGGCCTCCAAGAAGTTGTGATTTAACACCATTAGACTATTTCTTGTGGGGTTATTTGAAGTCATTGGTCTTTTGAAATAAACCAGACTCTCTTCAAGCTTTACAAGTCAATATTGAACGTGTCATTCATCGTTGCTGATCAGACGTAGTGAAAGGACGTGTTTAGCACAGAGCGGATAGTTAAAATCTATTACGCAGTGCCTATTACGCAATCGCAAACAAAATCAGTACAAAGTCTGGAAGGCCTACATCGCAGTACCTATTACGGGCTAATAAAAACAAACAAATAAATAAATGCGTTGAGGGGATGCCTTCGTGTTCCGATGAAGCGGGGTTCCCCAATCGTCCCACTCTCAGTCCGTTGGTCTTGGCCAAAGCCGACCACACCAAAAAGACTGTAGGGTCGCGGTTGGGCATCTCTCCTAAAATCGTCCACTGGATATATATAGCAGTAGTTCGTCCAATACTGTTATACGGCATTGTGATATGGTGGACGGCAACTGACAAACTAACCATCACCAACCTACTAACAAAGGTTCAGAGAACAGCCTGCCTGAGCATAAGCGGAGCCTTAAGGACTACAGCGACCGAGTCTCTACAAGCCCTACTCCATATACTGCCGATTAATATTGTGGCGAGAGAAGTTGCAACCAAAGCGGCATTAAGATTAAACTGTCTATCAATGTGGAGGTACAAGAACTACGGTCACATGGGGATATCAAAGTGTAGTGCTATGGCAACCGACCGAGTGGACTATATACCAACTGTGTACACCTTCGAGAGAAATTACATCATTATGATTTCCGCCAGAGATGAATGGGTTTGCAGAATACCAGGTAATAGAAACCATCTCCACTTTTACACGGATGGTTCGAAGCTTGATAAAAAGGTTGGATTCGCAGTACACTGTGATGAACTTGGTTTGCATACAGCTTACGGACTACCAGATACCTGCAGTGTCTATCAAGCCGAAATAATGACAATATGGGAAGTGGCTGAGTCGCAACATAGTAACCAACGCTGGCGTTGTCATTTACTTGGACAGCCAGGCTGCCATCAATTCTCTGGAGGCAACATCCCTAAATTCACAAACAGCCCTCGACTGCCACAGATCTCTTAACGAGATGGCTGAGCAGTTTATATATGTACACCTCGTATGGGTGCCTAGGCATAGGGATATCCCGGGGAACTGCAAAGACGATGAACTTGCTAGGAAAGGGACGACATTACAAATTCTCGAAGAATTTGCATACATTGGTGCGCCACTATCCACGTACAAGCTTTGGCTTAGGCAAGAGGCAATCAGGCAGTCCAACGAAAGATGGACAGAAATCGGCACCTGCAGGGTAGCTAGACAAATCTGGCCATGGTATGACCTGAGAAGATCAAAATATCTCCTCGCACTAGAGAGACAAAGATTGTCTACGTTATTATCAGTTCTGACGGGACACTGCTTGATCGGCGAACACGCCAAAAGATTGGGTATTGACTCTAATGACTTATGCAGAAGCTGTGGAGATGAGTAAGAAGTGGAGAGCATTGAGCACTTGCTATGCGACTGCCCCGCTCTGAGTAAACGACGACTGGACATTCTGGGGTCGGCCTTTCTAGGCGGCCTAACAGATCTTTCCAGTACCGATATTCGTACTATCGATAAATTTGTATATCAAACAGGTTGGTTTCGATGAGGGGCATTTCAGCCCGTGGTAACACTAGGGACCTAAACAGGGCTATGTGAGCTTGCCACCCTAACCTAAACCTAACATATGACTTCATTTAGTGGAAAAAGTGCTCGAAAATTGGGTTCATCGAATTCGTTCCTGCAGAAGAAGTCAATTGAATGACGTTTTATTTAGAACTTAATTTTATCGATTGTACTTCACATTACATAAATAACTTTTGAATTTCCTTAACAACAAGTGTTTCTTATTGGAAAACCATGTACATGTAGTAGATTTAATACTCTTTATAATTTTAATTTTCGGAATCCAAGATGGTTTGCAAATTTGAAGTTTATGGAATATAAGATTTGTCAAGGGAATTACGCAAATCTTCAGGGACAAAATGTAATCATCCATAAAAACAGTAATTGATAAAAAATTATACACATTAATAGTAAACATAAATCATTAAATATTATATTTTACATTGAACCAATTTGATTAAATAATTATTTACTATTTTTGCCAAAAAAAAATTAAATAATTAAGTGAAAATAGAGTCGTGGGGCAGCCAGGGGAATGACATTTGAGCACGTTGGTAGAAAAGTTTTCATAAACAAAAAATTTAATTAAATTTGTAATAAAGTAAACACCAAAGTGGAATATATATTTTTTTTGAGCACCTCAGTAGGTGATTTGGTAGCGTGCTCGCCTATGAGCTTGTGGGCCGTGGGTTCGATTCCCAACATAGGCTTTGGTCTGTCGCTGCAAAATCTAGCCACATGGTCTTTGTAATCCGGCTTCCCTGGACCGTATAATTAGAATATAAATTTATTTTGTATTGTAAGTCATATAAATAAATAATTAAATAAATAAAATATTTATTTCTCCTAATTTTAATACACAAAGACAGCAAATTATCCGGTAATGTCGAAATCACCCATAAAGAATTCTGCATCAACTTATAAAAAAAAATTAATAAATTTTCTAACTGGTTTTCGGTATAGTTTTGCAAATGAAGGAGAAGACTTAAAATATGAATTTGATGGATAATCCTTTTTGTATGTTTTTACAATCTTGTTATGAATGCATTGAACAAAAAAAAACACATCTATTGTAATAGAATACAAACCTTTTACACGAGTCTTCTTTTTCGGCTTTATTCATTGTGCCCCATTGTGCTCTCCTTGCCGGCATCTTAGCATCGTCCAATTGTTGCATTCCATAAGTCTCTCTCTCTCTCTTATCATAATGCCCGCCATTCAATCTCTCCTCATGGCGCACAGGATACACACAAACAAGTACGCTCCGCTCACTGATCACCGATCTGTAATAGACCCTGGGGCATGTTCTATACTCGTATGCCCGATCGGCTTTCCCCTCCTCCTATTTCCTAGAGAATAATTTAGGCCAATAGTGTTTTTTGGTTTTTTTTTTATTTTGAGAATTTAATTAGAATTTATTTTAGAATTAAATTTAATTAGTTAGTTAAATTTTAAATGTTTACATGTATAATTTTTTTGGGGGGTTTTGTTTGGGTTTTTGTTTGTTTGTTTGTTTGTTTTGTTGTTTTGTTTTATTCATGTTTTTGTTTTTTTGTTTTCATTTATTTATTTATTAAATTGTGATATAATTTATTTAAGAATTCGATCGAATTTTTTATTTTTTGGTTTTTTGTTTATTCATTTTGTTGTTTGTTGGTTTTGTTTTGTTTTTTTATAATTATAATTATAAGTATATTTGTTTTTTATAAGAGTCTAAAGTAAGAAAAAAAATGGTGACGTAGACGCAAAAAATATCTGTGTAATTATACACTGACAAGTGCTGCTGCTGTTGCGGCTTCTTCTCATCCTTCGGCTTCGACTTCGGTTGCGGTTTTCTGCTTCCGTTTCCGTGCGTGTTCGGTTCAGTACGGTACGGTACGGTACGGTTCTTGGTGATGTTCTTGGTTTCTTAAGAAAATGTTCTCGGTTCGGTTCGGTTTGCTGCGCTGCGCTGCAAATGCGCAGCGACTACTGTGATGCTGCTGCTGCTGCTGTTGATTTTGACCTATACTTCTTCTCATCTGCTCTTCAATTAAAAAATATTTGTTGTTGTTGTTGCTGCTGCTGCTGATGTTCTTCTGCTTCTTCTCCATCTTCATGTTCACTAACATTATTCTTCAGTTATTCGGTTTCTGGTATATTTTTGGTATTCTTTTGTTTTATTTATATTTTTTCTCTATTATTATTATCATAAGTAATCATTACTTCTTCTCTTGATGTTTGCCACTTCTTCTTCATCATCTTCTTGTTGCTGTTGTTGTTGTTATATTTTGCAGTTGTTGTTGTTGTAATAAATAGTAAATAGTTGTGGTTGTTGTTGTTGCTGTTGCTGTCGAAAGTAGGCGTCGACGGCATCGTCGTCGTAGTAGACAGTGTGGCGTCGTCGTCGTCGTCGTTGTTGCTGTCGTCGTCGTCATCGTCTACTTTTGAGATGTAAAATCAAATGTCGTTGCTCCACTCACTTTGCCCGAGGCGCTGCGATGGAAATGGACATTCTGCCATTTGCTGTCGCGTTTATGCCAAACACGTGTCTCCTCCGACTGATGGGTGTGGGCATGGCCCTGTTTGTCAATATATTGAGTTAAGCGTACATAAGCAATACAAGCGGCATCCTCGCCCAGGAGATGGACATGAGGATTGAGAATTGTGGTATTAATAGCTTTGCAATTTTTGCCCAAAACATTTTCAAAATAGAATTTGTGAAAGTCAATTCCTTCGACCAGATTACCCAGGGCCTCAGGCTCAAACGCAGTCAAGTGCGGATCACCGATTTTGGTGTAAGCATCAAAATCCCCACTGTTGATGGCCTCAATTAGTTGTTCGGTAATTTTGATTATTTCCTGGCGACGGGCCTTGACGTCATCATCCTCCAATGTGGCATTGGATGAATCAGTGGAATCCTTGACGGGCGAACCTTCGCCCTTTTTGGTAACCATGCTCTTGCTGGAGAAATTTCGAGTGGCCAACATTGTGGTCAGAATAGCACCCTTCAGTTTGCGGCGAGCATTGAACTTCTTGAGGCAATCAACAGTTTCTTGGCGGTGAACCACGGAGGCGACACGTTCACGTTGGCATATCCAGGGATGTTTGAGGGCTTCAGCAGCTGTGATACGTTTGTGGGGATTTACGGTAAGCATTTGATTGATAAGATTTTTGGCTTCTGGTGTTACCGTATCCCATTCGGGCGATGGATAATCATAAGCTCCAGCCTTGATTTGGGAATACAGGCGGTGTTGATCCTCATCCCAAAACGGTGGATAACCGACCAGGAGAATGTATAAGATAACACCACAAGCCCAAATGTCCACCGGTTTGCCGTAGGGTTCCTTCTTGAGCACCTCGGGCGACAGATAGCCCGGAGTGCCGGCAAAACCAAACCAGGCCTGATGATCCCCCTGCACCTCAATGGCCAGACCGAAGTCGGCCAATTTGACTGCGGCACCCTTCGCCTTGCTGGCCAGCAAAAGGTTTTCCGGCTTCAGATCACGATGGACCACACCATTCTGGTGGCAGTGATTGACCGATTCCAATATCTGCTGAATACAATGCGACGCATCCGCCTCCGAGTAGAACTCCCTGGCCACGATATCTTCGAAGAGCTCGCCTCCGGTCACCAAGTCGAATACCAGATAGTGATAGTTCTCCTCCTGTATGCTGTCGTGCAGCCGCACTATGTTCGGGTGGTGCAATTTGCGACAGATTCTCGCCTCGCGCTCAAGCTTCTGGAAGTCGCGAGCTGTCAACTTTTTCGTGTTTATGATTTTCGCAGCAAACTCATTCCCTGTCGATTTCTGAACGCAACGTTTCACAATGGAAAATGCGCCTCGGCCCAGCTCCTCCTTGATCTCATAGTTGTCCGAGAAACGCGTACAGGCTGCAGGAGCAGCCATCGCGATGGCACACTTCAGAAAATCTATTGCGGCAGCAAAACAAAAGACTCCTCAACAACAATCAACCGTATATCGAGAATCGCAATCGAATCGAAGTACTCGTGGTCTCGTCTCTTTGGTGAATCTGTATGTGACTCTCCCTGTCTGTTCGTCTGTCGCTATGATGGCTGAGTGCTGAACTGTCTCGGTGTATTTGCGACTTTGATTTTCGCCTATATCTATGGGTAGACAGATTTGTGTGTGTGTGTGAGTGAATGTGTTTGAGGGTTACGACGTTTTCTTTTCTGTTTTTTGCGTTTTTCACTTTTGGCCACTCGACACTACTGGACTGAACTGGACTGAACTGGATTCAATAGGGATTTTGAGATTTCTGATTTTTGATTCCGAAGACGACGCACTAGCCAGAAAAAAGGAGAAAATGTTAACCACTCGTCGACGTGGTAGTCGCTGCCGTCGACGTCGTCAATTCAATTGATTTTTACGCTGCTGTTTTTGCTAGTCTTCTTCCTCCACGGCACGGCACGGCACTCCTCCTCCTCGTCGTCGTCGTCGTCGTAGTCGTGGTGGTTGGCACTTCTCCGCTGGCGCTCTACTCTTCCGCCGTGAAAAGTACCTACTCGTTTTATGGTGTATATGTTGTTACAGTTTTTGCTTGTTTTCTCGCTTTTTGCTGCTGATGCCTGCCAGCGAATAGTTGATTTCTTTTGCTGCTGCTCTTGCTGTTGCTGCTTCTGCTGCTGCTGCTGCTGCTACTACTACTTGTCTCAACTCCAACTGACCCAGATTCAGGGGGAAAAATGTGAATAACGGAAGTGTATGTATATGTAAATTCTAATCAGTCCTTGTCCTGTAATGATTTTTTATTCGTTTTTTTCGTATTTTTCGCATTCACACCAAAACGAAATGGGTTCAGTTCAATTTCGGTTCACATTGATGAATTTCGCATTCGCATTTCAATTCACATTCAATTCGATTCGAATCGATTTGAGTTTGGATTGGTTTTTTTTTTAGATTTTTGTGGTTTTTTCGTAAATGAAAAGAAACAAAAGCAAACAATACCAATTGATTAATGGATAGATTTTGGTAGCGATTTTTTGGATTAAATCGATGATGATGAGTTGGATGAGAGAATTGGATGTGTTTGTTAGATGGATCAATAGTTTGGATGGATAATAGTTGGTTGGATTGGTTGGATGAAATGTTTATTTTCAACTATACAATGAATAGATAACAAGCGTTTGTGGACATTTGCCTACTTACCGTTCAACAGTTTGTGTTTTCCTCGCCTTGGATGGCTAAATTTTCACTACGATTTTATTGTATGTAATGAATGTAACTAGAGTAGAGTACTACTACTTAATAATCTTTCTTTTTCGACACGAACGAAGCACACTTAACACAGCAGAGAAAAAGTTTGTATCTACATTTTCCAACTTTGCGATGCGTTTTCTATATAAATTTTCCTCGACGTCGTCTCGTCGTACACTTGGAGCGAATCTACCGCACACACACGCTCGCACGCACACAGAGTGGATATGATGGCAATGATGTGAAGAGACACAAAAACGGTTGGGAAATTGGGAAATTTCGACTTTTCTAACTGTCGTTGTCGTCGGTCGGCCCGTTATACGCAGAAGCACAAATGCGAAAAAGATAATTTTTTCACTCTACAAAACCACCACCATCACCACTTGCCATCCATCCCCAGGCAAGAGAGCAACACTGCGGTATAGCAAAACAGAGAGTTGCGGAGCGACTGCGAGCCGGATTTCCCTCAAGGAGAGCTTCTCTCACAAGAGTCAGTTACCAAGTGGAGGATGTTGGTTGAATAACGGTTAGTTGAATTGTTGCTGTTTGCTCGCTGTGCTCACTGGTTGCTAGTAGCGGTTATTTTCTTTCGCTCTCCGTACCTTTATCTCTTATCGGTTATCGACAGTTGACAGCTGGCAACACTGTGTGCGGATATTTGGGGGTAATTTTCTACTGCCTCTTCTTAATGACGTTGTTGTCGTAATCTTCGCTAGCTGGAAATACAACCCTGTGGGAAAAGAATGAAAAAGGATATTTTTATTAGTTGGTTGGCTACTCGTCGCTTTCATATTTGTGGTGTTTTTTCTTTGCTTTCAATTTAGGGGAGTAATAAGAGATAATAGAGTGGAAGGGAAATGGCATAGACAATGAGCATGAGAGCATTGAAGAGAAGTTGCCACATTACAGTTATTATTGATTATCAATACATTGTTCATTATTGGCCGTTTTTAAAGGCGGCGGATTGAAACGTCATGTCGCCGCACAGTGGATGTCAAGTATTTCGGTGTTACTTCTGTTGTATTTGTATGTATATTACAGATTTAATTACTTTATGAGTAATTCTTGTTATTTTCAATAAACAAAAAAACAAATCGAAATAACCGAGCATTACAGCTAACGATTGTTAAACGCCCCACAGACGAGTACTGCCTCAGGAACGGCAATATTTGTGCTTTAAGGGATGTGTGTGTATTTGTCAATTTGGGCGGCCGGAAGTTGGACCCCAAGAAAATGCACCCCAAATTGAAAAAGAAAGTGCGCCCCAAATTTGGGGCCTATTTTCGTTACAAAGACTGAATTAGGAAATTACACCCCAATCAAGAAAACAGAATAAAATTAAAATAAACCAAAAAAACTAGGAAATTTTCTCTTCGTAAATCTGGGGAGTACGCAATAATACACGCATACGAACCTATTTTCTAATTTTAAAAAAATGTTCCTGTGCGGTCGGCATGCGGCCTGGCGATTTCTTTTCTACAAAAAAGTGCAAACTTTTCGTTGCCCTTTTCCAGAAAACTGGAATTTTATACAACATTTTGGAATTTTTGAATAGGAGCTAAGGTTAATTCAATGGACTACATCGGTTCAAATATAAGGGCAAATATTTTTAAGAACTTCGTGTCGACGGGGCAACATTATTTTCAGAATTGAAGTCACCATAAGGGCCTGTTTCTGTAACTTATTTTCGTTCGTCTACGGCGAACGATCAAATTTCTCTCAGCTATTACTTGAATTCTATAAAACGCAGGTTAGAAATATTTTAGGAACAAGCTTTTTACATGATTTTCTACAGACACAACGAATTATAAACTTCTGTGATTTATAGATTTCTCGGAATAATTGAGTGATTTTTGATCGTTCGCAGTAGACGAACGAAAAATAGTTACAGAAACAGGCCCTAAGACTTTCTCCTATGGACAGGATCCAAAGTTGGCAAAGTGGAGCAAATCTTTTATGAGCCTTTCCTGTTTCAAAATTTATAGATGAAAATATGCCCCAAAAGCAGGCAAGAAATACTTTTGATTTTCAAAATGAACATCTATCCATCAGGTGAACTATGTTAATTTTTTTAATCTGTAAAATATGTCAGATTATTGGAAATTGAATTATAAGTATGTAAACAACGAAAATTAAAAATATTTTAGTGTTAAAAATGAATATAATAGAAGAATTAAATTATAATTGATATGTGCGTATCGAAACGGTCATACACACATGTAAACAGATAATGAATATCATTTAAGGTCTTCATTTTGAATGTTCCAAAGCTTATTTATCAGGTATGTCACAGAGTGCAAAATCGTACAAGAATTTACGTTTTTGAAATCGAAAACGTTTTTAGCTTCTACAGAAAACATAAACCGAAAACTAAATTTCGGTTTAAAACGTTCACAAAATCTGAAGTGAAATTTATGTTTTTACTCGTATTAATTTAAACTCTAGAAAAGTTAAAATAAAGATGAAGTATGAATAATATTTGAATTAATTTCAAGCAAAAAAATATTTAGAATAATTTTCGTTCGAAAATTTTAATAATTTTGTCTTTGAAGTCCTTTATCAGCTAAAGCAACCATAAAACAGAAAAAAATAAAAAAAATAAGAGAAAATGCAACCCTGAAACTAAAAAAGAAGCAACAACAAAAGATTCGATCAATGAAATCTAAGTTCTTATTTATTGTTATAAAATCTGAAGTGAAATTTATGTTTTTACTCGTATTAATTTAAACTCTAGAAAAGTTAAAATAAAGATGAAGTATGAATAATATTTGAATTAATTTCAAGCAAAAAAATATTTAGAATAATTTTCGTTCGAAAATTTTAATAATTTTGTCTTTGAAGTCCTTTATCAGCTAAAGCAACCATAAAACAGAAAAAAATAAAAAAAATAAGAGAAAATGCAACCCTGAAACTAAAAAAGAAGCAACAACAAAAGATTCGATCAATGAAATCTAAGTTCTTATTTATTGTTATATGTAAATTTAAAGGGGGCAAACTCAGAAACATTAATCAGCCAAGATTTCGTAAATTTTATTTTTTGGCTTTACTCGTAATAAAGGGTTTTCCAAAAAGAGGTGTTATTTTGGTATTCAAAGAAAAATGTCTTTTTTTGAGATAAATGATCGGATGTTTATTTCAAAATAAAGAGGAAGGTATGCCGTTGGCGTAGACCTTATCTTTCACGTGGCCCCAAAGGAAGAACTCGCAAGGTGTTAAATCACAAGATCTCGGTGGCCAATTGTGATCACCTCTTCGAGGGATAACACGTTCCGGAAACTTTTCCCGTAAACAGAGCAATGGTTTCGTTGCTTGTGTGGCGCGTCAAATGTCAAAGAATAAAAGCTTCAAAAGTGACAGCTATCGAAATACCGGGTGATTGAAAATAACAGGTCTTGTTAGAAAACCCTGTATGTTTTAAACCCTCCACAATAGGATGGTGGTGGACGTTTGTAACATATATTCTTATATATATTCTAAATCGTCATAAAATTCTAAGACGATTTAGCCATGTCCGTCTGTCCGTACGTCCGTCTGTGGTAATCACGCTACAGTCCGCAATACTAGAGCTAGGTTGATCAAATTTGGTACAAATACTTCTTATAGTTGCAGTTTGTTTGGGATTTGGAATAGAAAAAAGAAGTAAGAAAGATCAGTCGGGTAAACCGACTTACGGATCCCCTCACCTTCAGGGCCTAAAAATATTCGTAAATTGATTTTTTTGTTTTAATTTAATAATTGCACTGTGCTAGAATTGAGAACTTTTTTTTAGCAGGGTTAAACTGAATCAGCTACGCCGAATCTAATGGTGCTAACCGTTTTTCTATGTTAGCTCTTCTTTTCGCGATATTCGACCACAAAGTTTACAAGGAATTCAGAGAGGTTTATCATCTCGGAGGCGATTTTGAAGTGGAAGACTGCGGAATACCAGCTTCAGTCCAAAGAACGAAATAAAGGGAACCCTTGGAGAATTATTTCTCTCAAAACAGTCAACCACGCTTCTCACCCCCTTACCACTAAAAAATTTCAATCAAATCTTATCATATGTCAAATGTCATACATATCGACGTAATTTTTAGTTGGTGTCTTTGAGAAAAATATTCCTCGCGAAAAAATAATATGAGCCCCTTTTCAACGTTTTTATGAGAAATAAGCAGATTTCTGGTTATTACATAATTTTTGTATTTTTCTACTCACAGTAGAAAAAAATTATTGATATATTTTTTTGACTTAAATTTTTGTAGATAATTTTTCGGTTAGTGTTTATGGAAATTACAAATTAAACTTGCTAAAATATGAAACCTGTTGATTGTTCATAAATATATTGAAGGGAGACCTATAGTATTTTTTCGCGAGGAATATTTTTCTTAAAGACACCAACTAAAAATGTCGTCGATTTGTACAACGTTTGAGATATGATTCGATTTGATTGCAATTTTTTGGTGATAAGGGTGTGAAAAGCGTGGGTGACTGCTTTGAGAGAAATAATTCTCCAAGGGTTCCCTTTATTTCGATCTTTGGACGCGTGAAAGCGTGTTTCCGCAGTCTTCCACTTCAAAATCACCTCCGAGATGACTAACCTCTCTGTTTTCCTTGTAAACTTTGTGGTGGAATATCGCGAAAACAAGAGCTAACCTAGAAAAACGGTTAGCGCCATTGGATTCAGCGTAGCTGATTTAGTTTAACCCACCAGATGCCCCGTTTGTCGATTTCTTCAACTAGCACAGTGTTATCAATTTAAATCGCTTTAATATAATCCATTTGTTTGGGAGATACCAATAGGAGCGTGCCACTGATGCTCATTTTCACTGCACCATAGGTACTATACAAGCATTACACTATACGAATTTTAAGTATATTCCCGATCCGACGTACCGGAATCATCGGTCCATATTTCTTCAAAAATGATGCCGTTGAGAACGTAACCGTCAATGGCGACCGTTATCGTGCCATGATAACCGACTATTTGATGCCTGAAATTGAAGCTCGTGATCTCGGCGACATTTGCTTTCAACAAGACGGCGCCACTTTCCACACATCGCATCAATCAATGGATTTATTGAGAGAACACTTCGGTGAGCAGATAATTTCACGTTTTGGGCCGTTCGATTGGCCACCAAGATCGTGTGATATCACACCGTTAGACTTTTTCCTGTGGGGATATGTAAAGTCTAAAGTTTATGCGGACAAACCCGCTTCGATTCAGGCTTTGGAGAAAAACATCACGCGTGTCATTCGCCAGTTACCAGTGGAAATGCTCAAACGAGTCATCGAGATTTGGACTCAATGGATGGACCATCTGAGACGTGAGCCGGGGCCAACATTTGATAAACATAATCTTCAAAAAATAAATGCCAATGAATGTTCTTTCAAATGATAATAAACATTCCCCATTCAATTTGAATTTTCTGTGTTTTTTTTCTTTAAAAAAGTAGGGAACCTCGAAATGGATCACCCTATATTTACAAAATATATTGTAAATATATGAAATTGTAGGGTTTTCTTGCAATCGTCTGAATTGTCAATTCACATTTGCCTAACAATCTGTTATTGCCCGTACATTTGCAGCACTCAAATGAAAATGCTTACAACTAAATCGATGGTTGTATCAATTAAATTAAGATTGTTTTCAGTGACACTCGGTTAGTTGTGGTAACCAATTTTAAATTTTCATTATAGTACCATATGATCGATTATTGGTTGTGACAACCAATGTTTTATTCTTGACAACAGAAATTGTATCAATTGACCAAAGATTATTATTGCAACGAATAATTGGTTACTACAATTGAAAATATTAATAAATAATCGTTTATTGGTTATCCGAATCATGTCCCAAATTTAGAATAATTAAATGCATTTTGGGAAATACAACCGAAAGATTGGTTGCTGTTCTTTTGCTGATACATGCCAAACAAAAAATAAAAGTACTCGACGTAAAAAAATCTTCAACATTTTGTTCAAGAACGGTATAGGTAATCAAACATAATCTCGAGTGGATAATAATGTGTGGTATGCAGAATATGTTGTGCAAAATGTTTTACATAAATAAAAAATGAAAGCAACAATCATGAAATTGAAAGCACAGGGTTAAGCTATATTTGGATAAAAGTTTTGTTTTTTTTTTCGTGTACTAAAATGTGTGCCAAATATTTCCACATCTCATAATAGTGATGAATTTGTAATATGGGATTTTAAATTTTGTTATGAATTGTTTGGTTTTTTGTTCAATAAATAAAATAAAAATTAATAAAAACTGTTTCAAATTAATTGTCGGCAGTATATGACTGACAAGTTGTCAGAACAACCAATTTTTTAAAACAATTGGTTGTGGCAACTACAACAGGTAATTTAAGCCACCATTTTCGTAGTTGGCGCAACCATATATGATTGTTGTCAACATGGTTGTCCGGATGGAATCTTATGATAGTAGACAGAACTACCAAAATTCGGTTGGCAAATAATTCGTTTGAGGCAACCAAACTGTATTCTGTGTGTAGAAATGGAGATGGTTTCTATTTCCTGGTATTCTGCCAACCCATTCCTCTCTGGCAGGTATCTTAGTGGCGAAGTTCCTCTCGAAAGTCTACAGCGTTGGTATATAGCCCATTCGGTCGGTTACATCATTATCATTACATTGCTATATCCTCATGTGTAACCCCATCCCGCACATGTGTTTACCCTGCTGCCGGTATTACGTTCGATTCAAATCTCAGTCAGAAGTAGGTATATGTATTTACGTTGACTATCGGAACCACAAAATCCTATATCATTCAACTATCGAAATGATATAAGTTTCACAACAAGTATAAATCATTGAAACCTACTGTGCAGCAACACCGTTGCCATCTTCGAGTATGCCGAATACCACCATAAACACCCCCGCCGCTATTTGATAGCCGTCAAGGACAATTTCGACTGCGACCAAGGAGAGGCAAATCAGCCAACAAAAAAAGGCAACCGCAACAAGAGTACGACAACAACAACAGAAACAGCAACAACTCTAGAAAGAAATCCGAAAGCATGTGATTGGTGGTGTTGGCTATGGTGGCTTACGGCATACATACAATTGCAAACGAGTACGGCTAACGACTATTTTACGAATTTAATTAATGTTCTTGATTAATTTATTAAGTTTTTGAAAAAGTTATTTGCGCCTGCACTAAGTCAAGTCAAGTCAAGTCACATCAAATACAAGAAGAAAATCAAAATCCCAGAAAAATTCCTCCAAATGTAGGCATGACATAGACAAACACACCCCCATTCATACTTATATACACACGTGTACATGTGAACTTGGCAAAACACACGCACACATCATGTGATGTATGAGTGCGTGCGCCTTAGTGTGTATGTGTGTGTGTGTATGTAGATATGTACACTGGGGTGAAATCGCATAAGTTTTGCAGCAGCACGTTTTCATTTTCGCTGGTTTGATTCGGTTCGCAAGTGGCAAGTGTAACAGGTTATGTATATTTTGTTGTTATGGAACGTCACACACACACATACGCATACATATCTATGGATACATGTACACGTAGAACATTTTCTGCGTGTTGCGAATGTTTTTATGGTTAGGTATGCGTGTTTGTGTGTCAGGCTGTCAGTTGAGTCTGTCTGTCCGCCCGTCTGTCCGTGTATAGGGGTATCTACACTGTGGTCGTCTTTTCAATTTTTCTGCTTTTCTTCTATTTTCTCGCATATTTCCGGGAAACGGAAACATGTGTTGATGGAAAATTCATGCTGTCAAAATGACAGTAACACAACAGCTCAAAGAACACCCTCACCCATACACACAGACACAGCCACATACAAAACACAGAGAATACCGAGAGCGATACACAGAAAACACTCACTCTCGCACACACACACACACCATGGGTGCTGGGCGAAATGTTATTGACATGTATTCAAACAAAATGTCAAATCATGCCAACCACAATAATGAAATTCCTGGATTTAACTATCCATGGGCCGACTGACTGACTGGTGGATGCTGGATGCTGCATGCTCTGGATAGCTGGTGATGAGTTCTCTGGGGGTACGCAGTTGATTGGATGTTTCTATGGTTAACTTCCAAGCCGATTAACAACCAACAACCAAAGCAAGCCGCCCGTTTGCTCTTGATGGTGGACAGAGGCAACAAACAAGGCTGAAATATGATATGACATTTCAGGGCAAACTCTTAACATCTCTTATTATCTCCTCTCCTACGAGGATCTTTCGTTTTCCCAGCACTTCAATCCAATTACATTTTATTAAAGTTTGCACCATATAGCACATATGAGTGCATACACAGAAAATATACACAATTACATACTACGAGTATAAGTATATACAAATAATGAACACACACATTTGGATTTAAATAGGCAAAAATAAAAAAAGAAAAGGAAACACACCGAATATCCTTTTATTTACCACTCCAAATTAGGGAAAGATTTACTTAGCTTTTACCGGAAATAAGAAATTATTTGGGCTATTTGTTACGTTTGTTCGTTTTTTTCCAACTTCTTCTTCCAGTTTTCTTAGCTCAATTAGGCCACGTGCTATGCTATTACCCGGTATGTGAGTGGAGTTCGCCTAAAACGTCAAATAATGACAGTCATTCTACTTCTGATCCAACTCTACTCCCCCACCGCACCTCTCGCCAAGCGAGTCCATCCATGTCCACTGTCCGGCATTTTCCAAAGTAATCAGATATCGTTTGTCGTTTGCCGTTTGCGTGATGTTGCACAAGACGACACAAAACGAACCCACTACGACCCACTGCCACTCTTCATTTGTTGTTTCTTTTTTATGCTTTGATTATTTGTACCTTGCAAACTCCCTCTCTCCCCCTCTCTCACACTCTCTCAGCAAAAGCTTTTAACAATGTGTTGTACATCCAATGGTGGAAAGAGTAATGAAAATATATTGTAATATAAATGCATAACATATCGTATACAGGATATACTCGTACACACAACACATTCACATACCCGCTCTGATACACTCTATCAAATGTGTATGTGTGCACGCACATTGATGTTCTAACAAACTTCTTCGATACAATATGGGGAAACTTTTCGCAACTGTCCAGGTTGACAAGAGAAAATAACAGTTACAATAAATAGCCAGAATCGACCTAAGAATGGAGATTATTCTTTTATAGAGTCAGGGATGCAAAAGTTGGTACGATTGTACTTTCCTGGTACATTTTGAGTAAAGGGTGGATCGAAAGTAAAGGGTGGGCCATTTAAAATTATAAATTTGAACTACCGACTACTTTGATTTGTGATTTGAGCCCTTTGGATTATTTTCTGTGGGGAGCCATTAAGAATAAATGTTAGCAAAGCATCCAGAGACAATTGAAGCGTTGAAACATGAAATCGAAGTTGCCATTGAAGATATTCGAACCGAAACAATCGAAAATGTACTGAAAAATTGGGTTGATCGGATGAGGTACTGCCGAGCCAGTCGTCGTTGTCATATGAATGATATTGTGTTCCATTGTTAAATGACAAAGTTCAACCTTTGCCATAAAACCAGAAATTTGAAAAAATTATCAGTACTTTTTTTATAGTCGATTCAAATTTAAAATTTTTAATGTCCCACACTTTACCATGACACTACCGCAACCAATTTGGTACATTTTGATATTTAGTTTTCCTTGTTTTCTTATCTTATTTTTTAGAAAAATATTAACATCTGTAATAATACAATTTTTAAGCAACTACTTATAAAAGTAATAACTTTTAAAATAACGGAGCATATATTAAATCAAATCTTTAATAACATCTATACTACTTATTACAATCTTCTGAAATTTCACACATCTTCTGAAATTTCACACATTTTTTTATTAGCAAAAGTTAACGGCTTATTACTTTAATAGGCTAAAGGCTAAAGTCGGGCAGAGCCGACTAAATGATATCCTACTCCACCCTACCGGAGCAGAATAAGTACACGGGGCATAATCGCCTTTTTTGGTATGTTTGATTCCAAAGAAATTATATTTGGAAAACAAATTTTTATATATAATATATTTTTCTGAGCAAATAAATTTTATTTGAAAATCAATAAAATATATTTGGAACTCGTATATTAATATAATATTTGCAAGCTAAATTTCTCAAATAAAATATGTATTTGAATTCAAAAAAAAAAATATTGTTTAGACATATCTCCAAATATATGTTATTTAAAAAAGATTTTCGAAACTTTTGTTGAATTTTTCGAATTTCAGTTTTATTTTTTTTTTTTGGTTTCGAATTGAAACTCCCAGTTATGATATGCAGCATTAACTTATGAGTATTCCAAGCCATCATTAGTTGTCAATCCTCCAAGTATATATTTCGATCCATGATTATATGATTACAATTACACTGCCCAACAGCATTTTTGGACCCTATAATTTTGAAAGAGCATGTTGAGTAGATCATTTTTGTAGAACAAACTTATGGTCGAGCTGGTCTGAGTTTTTTTACAGTGTGTCAAAGTTTTCATTTTTTGGTCGAAGGGAGCATTACATTAAATGAAAAAAGTGATGAAATTTAATGTCTGAGAGATTTCTTGTTGTCAGAATTATATTGTGGAATTTTATGAGGATTATTTTTGTGGAAGATCTTAACCCTCTAGCTTCCCTCTTAATGGGTCATTTTGGCAAATTTTTTGAAAAAATCTAAAAAAGTCCTTTCAAAAAGGACATTTAAGGATTAAAATATTCTACGAAAAGTTTTGCCGTAAAATTTCAGTGGAGGTCGCCAAAGACACCAAAGTTATAAATATAACTCTTTACGCTTAATAAGCTAAATTACACGCCAACTTATACAAATAAATGGATCAATTTGGCACTTTTCGAAAAAAAAGTGCCAAATTGACCCATTAATAGGGGAGCTCGAGGGTTAAGATCTTCCACAAAAATGATCCTCATAAAATTCCACTATATAACTCTGACAATAAGAAATCTCTCAGACATTAAAATACATCACTTTTTATACCCTACACCACACTGTGGTACAGGGTATTATGACTTTGTGCATTTGTTTGTAACGCCCAAAAAGAGAAGAAATAGAACCATAGTTTATTATACCGATCGTCATAGAATCAATTTTTGAGTCGATTTAGCCATGTCCGTCTGTCTGTCTGTCCGTCTGTCTGTCCGTCTGTCAATGTATTCTTGTAATCAAAGTGCAGGTCGTATTTATGGTCCGATTGTGATGAAATTTAGCACAGTGCTCTTTTTTGGCCCAAGGACGATCCCTATTGAAATTGGTTAAAATCGGTTCAGATTTAGATTTAGCCCCATTTATATGTTACCCCCGATTTGACATGTAAGCGCTGTAGAAACTGTATTTTATATCAGATCTGTACGAAATTTGGCAGAGAGAGTTCCCTTATTACATGAATGCACACTGCTAAATTCGGGGAAAATCGGTTCTGATTTAGATATAGTCCCCATATATATGTTTCACCCGATTTGACATGTTAGCGCTATAGAAACCGTATTTCATATCCGATCTGTACGAAATTCGGCAGAGATAGTTTTCTTGTTACGTGAATGAACACTACCAAATTTGGAGAAAATCCTTTCAGATTTAGATATAGTCCCCATATATATGTTTCACCCGATTTGACATGTTAGCGCTATAGAAACCGTATTTTATATCCGATCTGTATGAAATTCGACAGAAAGAGGTTTCTTATTATATGAATGAACACTGCTAAATTTGGAAGAAATCGGTTCAGATTTAGATATAGCCCCCATATATATGTTAGCCCCGATTTGCTATGTAAGCACGGAGACTGTATTTTATATTCGATCAGTACGAAATTCGACAGAAAGAGGTATTTTTACGTGAATGAGTATTCAGGGAAAATCGGTTCAGATTTATATATGACCTCCATATATATGTTCCTCCTGGTTTGGTTTCAAAGCGCTATAGAAGTTGTACCTTACTTCCGACCATTAAAATTTTCCAGAAAGATATTTCTCAATTTAGGAACGAATATTGCTTAATTTAGCGATTATCGGTTCAGAATTAGATAATATGTTCCTACCCATTCACCAATTATTACAAATTATTATCGCAATGACCTTTTGGCATTGTTAGGGAGGTGTAGGGTATTATATAGTCGGCCCCGCCCGACTTTCGGCCGTTCCTTACTGGTTTCATTTAGTATAATGCTCCCTTCGGCCAAAAAATTAGAACTTTGACCCACTGTACTGATTAGCTGAGTAAATTTAAGCTAAAACCCCGAAATCGAAAATTTCCGACATGGGCTGTTATTCCAGAAAACTAACATTTTTGACTTATTTTTGGCAATTACTTTACATTAACGCAATTCTGCCCACTGTGGCCTACATTTAGGCGCAAAAATATTGAAGCAGTGGCAGTCTAGTATTCATACTCTACAAATGTAGGTACCTCTACAAATGTAGATACGAGATACGTCTAATGTAGATACACGTGCCATGGATCGTATGAGCAACAAAAGTGTAATTAATAAATAATGAAGCTAATACGTGCCATGGATCGTATGAGCAACAAATGTGTGATTAATAAATATCACTCATACTTTACAGTTCAGAATTTTCTCTTTTTTAGCGGGACAGAACATATGCCACCGCTTTTATACATACATACATACATATGTAGGTATACATTTATATGTATACCATTTATAAACAATGATAAATGTCCGATATTTTGTATATACACAAAAATTTTTTATTTCTCGTATATTTTCTCATTTTCCAATGGAAAATATTTATGACTAATACACACTCAACTCCACTCCGTTCGTCTGTAGATAGTCGTTAAATTCAAGTTAATCAGCTAAGCTACCGCCTGGAGTCAGCTAACTCCTCCCCAAGGAACACTAAAATGAGGTGGTCAGGTCTGTAGGTCGTTTAAACCCTTCACACACGCACAAAACGCCCACTCTTTCGTTCTCTCTTCCTTTCTCTCTAAGGATTTTGTAAATACTAGTGGGTTGAACACCCCGTCCGTCTGTCCGCCCGTCCTCCACAAAACGATAGGCAATAAAACAATATAAATATTCTAGTTACACTGAAGTTAATTAGAAAAGTAATTACCTTAGATAGTTTTCTGTTTGTGAACAGGTGTATGTGAGAATTGTTTGGAAATAATCATTCCTATTTAGCCAGAATATGTAATTGACACATGTGTATTTCATCTTTTGAATGTATGAGGTGAAATTACTAAATTATTTACGATAAGGTAGAGTTTTCTTTTGGGTAAATATTTATACGTGTACACGCTGAAAAAACGCTTCTATAGTATGGTGTCTCAAACATATTCAGCTTGATACATATACGAATATGTACATGTTTCGGGTACACTCCAAATGTGTAATATTTGCCACAAAAAAATATTATGTTTTTGGTTTCGAAAACGTGATGTTTAGAAAAAACCTGTTAATTGTTGAAATTATGCGGGGAAAGTTGTTTGCATCGAGGATACATTTTTAAATTGAATTTTGCACATACAGTGTAATAGACCATTTAATTGATAACAACAGTACAGCATTTTTCAGCTTATTGATTTGGGACTCAATTCTGAGAATTGGACGTAACAGCGCCCAAAAATTAGAACTTCTGCATACTTCGTTTAGGACCAAATTGACCCATTAAGAGGGGAGCTAGAGGGTTAAGACCTTCCACAAAAATGATCCTCATAAAATTCCACTAAGTAACTCTGACAATGAGAAATCTATCAGATATTAATTTATATCATTTTTTATCACCTCACCTTAGAGAGAAGGGTATATATCATTTGCTACGAGCCAAAAGTGTAACACATCGAAGGAGTGACCCTTTTAGAATTAATGGTCGGTATTCTGTTTCAATCAAAAAGTCTTAATTTGTTGGACACTGTAATTTAATGGTCATACGAATTTTTTGCTCAAGGTGGATTTTTAGCACTTTTTCTATTTCTATTTTGTGTCTGAAGCAAAGTCGAAGATATTGAATAGGAGTATAAAAATACTTAAAAAACCTACAGGAAAAACGTGCATCCAGTGCCTTAAAAATTGCAAAAATGTTCTGTTCTGTTTTATAATGTTCTAATTTGTACGTATACGTATTAAGTATTACGTATACATATTAAGTATTACGTATACGTATTTTTCAATATTTTACTGACAGATATTTTATGACTTTGTGGGCAATATTTTCGGGTAATTTTTATGATTTTCAAATAAAATTTATTTATTCAGAAATATGAAATATTTAAAAATTTATGTTCCAAAAGTATATTTTCTTTCTATTCAAACACATAAAAAAACGGCGATTTTGGTCCGTGTATAAATTTTGACAATTCTTTTTTTATTAATTGTGTTTTGGTTTTTTTTGTTGTGAGGGAGTTATGGTCAGTGTTGCCATTTTTGCGCCTTAAAAATTGCAAAAATATTCTGTTCTGTTTTATAATGTTCTAATTGGTACGTATACGTATTAAGTATTACGTATACGTATTTTTCAATATTTTACTGACAGATATTTTATGACTTTGTGGGCAATTTTTTCGGGTAATTTTTATGATTGTCAAATAAAATTTATTTATTCAGAAATATGAAATATTTAAAAATTTATGTTCCAAAAATATATTTTCTTTCTATTCAAACACATAAAAAAACAGCGATTTTGGCCCGTGTATAAATTTTGAAAATTCTTTTTTTTCATCAATTTTGTTTTGATTTTTTGTTGTGAGGGAATTATGATCAGTGTTGCCAAAAATGGACGTGATTTATTTTGTTTGGCCGCTACTCATTTTTTTTAGTAATTTTATAGCGCCCGAAAATTTGTTATTTTATTTTTATAACTCTTGTTAATGTTTTATATCGCAAAACAAATCTTACAGATCTTCAATTAATACATATCGCTCATTTAGTGCAAGAACTTCACAACTCAAAATTTGAAATTTCGCCTATGAACGATTTGTGTAGCCCATAGAAAATGGAACTGAAAAGCGAATGGGATAAAATCAATTTCTAAGTTTCTGAAATATAGTTGCCTACCCCATAAATCCAAAATATCCATCAATAATCTTTACATTTTGAAGTGCAGGACATTTTTCTATGAGCAGCTTGATATTTTAAAATTGTGAGTTGTGACGTTCTTGCACTAAATGAGCGATAGGTATGGGGGATTTCATGTCAAGTGAATCTTAGACTTCACGATAAAATAATAAAAATATAACAATTGAGAATTTGTCGATGTTTTTAAGAGGTTTTAATTAAAAATTATTAATATTTTCTCAAAACATTTATTTTTTTACAATATACTGTAAATGTGAATCTCCTGATGGGATGTAAGAATAATTTTAGAAGAAGATGAAGGCTACATAATTTAGTATTACTTTTAAGCTTTCCTGAACCAATTACGGCAAATGGTTCTCGAGTTATGCTAAAATATGTGGTTCAACCTCTATTTTTTGTAGATAATTATTTTTATTTTGATAGACAAACAATTAAGAAAGTTCAGTCGGGTAAACCGAATTATGAATTCTCCCACCTTGAGTACCAAAAAAATATTCGTAAATTTATTTTTTTTGTTTTAATTAAATTATTAGCAATTTAAATTGCATTTAATAACTTTAAAGTATGTACTGCTAATAAAGTTAAAAGCTGTTTACATTTGGTACAAAATGGTCCATTTGTGTGGGAGGTACCAACAGGAGCGTGCTAATAACGGCCACTTTTCTCTGCGCTCTAGACACTATAAAAGCATTACACCGTACAAAATTCCATGTATTTGTATGCACTGGTATTAAAGTTAAAAGCTGTTAACTTTTGTTGCAAAAAGGTCCATTTGTGTGGGAGGTACCAAAAGGGGCGTGCCAATAACGCCCATTTTCACTGAACCCTTGGTACTATATAAGTATTATACTGTACAAAATTTCAAGTATTAGTATGAACTGATATTAAAGCCATAAGCAGTTAAATGTTGGTGGAGTGGCCACTTCGCCCATTTTTCTTGAGGTGTTAGCGACTAACAAACTAATAATATGTGTGAAATTTCAGAAGATTCGAGTAGTTAACCCTTTGTGAGGGAGGTACCCTTTGTGGGGGAGGTACTAGAAGGAGTGGACCAATATGACCCATCATAATATTACCGCATACCAAATTTGAAGTCAATCGGTTACTCCTTTCGAGAGTTAACAAGTTTCTTTTTGCTACCAAAATTCACATTAATTTGGAATAATTGGTTTCTTTTCGGTTAACAAAGTACTTAACAAGGCTTATTCCAAGGAAGATTTGGAGATGTTGATCATAGTAACTAGATCTGAAACGATAACCTTAAAATGCGCAGTATTCTTTAATATATCAAGACTCGGAAGGAACAAATAGATGGGACTATAAATAATCTAAGCAAATGTTCATCAACTTGATTCAAAAGCCTAATTTCTGCCAAATTATATAAAGACCGGTTGAAAATAGTGTTCTAATGGCGCTTAAATTTGTAAATAGGAATGAACATAAATAACGGGTGATCCAAGTAGAAATACTTTTTTCAATAGCCTTTTATTGGCAGATCACGTGTGAGTCGTGTCATGCTGTCATGTTATTTTTGTTAAGTATTGTTTGGCATTTCATCATGGAAAGACTTAAGGCTGGGTTAGGCAAACGTAACCGCAACGCCCCCGTAGCGTAACGAATCAGATGATTCAATCAGACATATGGAAATCAGTGTAAACTATTAGCCAACGAAAACGAAACGTAGACGGACGGCTGAATCTGCTGAAATTAGATTTGGACGGTACGTTTACGTGCATTTGCAAACAAAATCAGTAAAAAAAAAATTATGCGAAAATTTTGAAAAGTAATAATGAATAAGTAATAAAATGATAAATTAGTAGCAAATGAATATAAAATGAATAAAAAAATGATATTGTAGCTATTTTTGTTGCGAATGTCTGAGTTATATGGCACGTTTTTTGAAGTTTTTGGAACACACTCTCCACGAATCGATTCGGCGCCGTACTCGTACGCAGCAACTCGGACTGACGTATGGAACGACTTGGCGCATTTTACGTTGAGATCTTAAATTGAAAGCATATAAAATACAGCTTGTGCAAGAACTGAAGCCGCCCTACCTTCCCAAGCGACATAGCTTCGCTCTATGGGCTCTTGAAAAGTTCCAAGAAGACCCGACGTTTTCGAGCCAAATTTTGTTCAGCGATGAGGCCCATTTCTGGCTCAATGGGTATGTAAACAAGCAAAATTGCAGCATTTGGGACGAAGAGCAACCTGAAGAGATTCAGGAGCTGCCACTTCATCCAGAAAAAACAACGGTTTGGTGTGGTTTGTGGGCCGGTGGAATCATCGGTCCATATTTCTTCAAAAATGATGCCGGTGAGAACGTAACCGTCAATGGCGACCGTTATCGTGCCACGATAACCGACTATTTGATGCCTGAAATTGAAGCTCATGATCTCGCCGACATTTAGTTTCAACAAGACGGCTCCACTTCCCACACATCGCATCAATCAATGGATTTATTGAGAGAACACTTCGGTGAGCAGATTATTTCACGTTTTGGACCGGTCGATTGCACACCAAGATCGTGTGATTTCACACTGTTAGACTTTTTCCTATGGGGATATGTAAAGTCTAAAGTTTATGCGGACAAACCAGCTTCGATTCAGGCATTGGAGCAAAACATCACGCGTGCCATTCGCCAGTTACCAGTCGAAATGCTCGAAAGAGTCATCGAAAATTTGACTCAACGGATGGACCATCTGAGACGTAGCCACGGCCAACATTTGATAGACATAATCTTCAAAAAATAAATGCCAAAGAATGTTCTTTCAAATGATAATAAACATTCCCCATTCAATTTGAATTTTCTGTGTTTTTTTCTTTAAAAAAGTAGGGAACCTCGAAATGGATCACGCTATATACTAGTATATGTGGCTATATCTAAATCTGAACCGATTATCCCCAAATTAATCAATATTTGTTCCTAAATTAAGAAACATCTTTCTGTCAAATTTTGTAAAGTACAACTTCTATAGCGCTTTGATACCAAATCAGGAGGAAAATATATATATGGAGGCTATATCCCACAAATTTGGCGGCGTTGCCGAATTTCGTACTGATCGGATATAAAATATAGTTTCTGCCGCGCTTACATGTTAAATCGGGGGTTACTTATATATGGGGACTATATCTGAATCTCACACGATTCCCCACAAATTTGGCAGTGTTAATTCGCGTAATAAAAACCCTCTTTCTGCCGAATTTCGTGCTTATCGGATGTAAAATACAGTTTTTACACCGCTTACAAGTGAAATCGGGGAATATAAATATGGGGCCTATATAGGCCAAACTTAGAATTGTTTATAAGTGTATCAAGAGATTTTTCTCTGTCAATTTGTATACTAATCGGTTCAAAAATGTTGCATATACAGTGCATATATGCCAAATCGGAGGTACATATATATGGGAGCTATATGTAAATCTGAACCGATTTTAACCAAATTCGTCCTTGGGCCAAAAAAATATATGTGTAAAGTTTCGTTGAGATCGGACCATAATTGCGACCTGTACTTTGATTACACGAATACATGCATGGACAGATATGGCAAAATCTACTCAGAAAGTGATTCTAAGTCGATCGATATAATAAACAATGGGTCTATTTATTCTCCTTTTGGGTGTTGTTGCTTGGGTGATTTTTTGGCACTTTCCTTTTGGCAACACTGTTTTTGGTAGCTCAGTTGTATGTTACTGTCAAACATGTTCAGTTTGGTCTATAATTTACCCATGAACCGTCTTACAAACGAACAACGCTAGCAGATTATTGAATTTTATTTATTTTTATTGAATTTTGAGTTAAACTGAATGATCAGTTTATTTCACGTTTAGGGCCGGACAATTGGCCGGCTAGATAGTGCGATTTAACGCGTTTAGATTATTCTTTGTTAAGCCTTTAGATTATGTTTTGACGCACTGGAAGCAAATATTGAAGAATTTATTCCAGAGAAAGCGACCGATATGTTGGAGAGAGTATGCTAAAAAAATTGAATTATATACTTATAGACCGTTCTATCGACGCAAATAAAGATTTCGTATATATGTCTAAATTTTATTTGTTTTGTTTATAAATCAAATCCGAAAGCTCTTAAAAAATCACTCTTTACTACAGAAAGAAGGGCCATTTGACCACCATTTCAAAAGTCAACATGCTTCAACTCGAACAGTCCTTAACCGACTCATTGAAATTTTGTGTCATAACTACTATCCAATAGGACTAAACTTGATGCAAGTTTCAACCCCATTGGAAGACATCGCTTTGAAAAATTGACTCACTTGACATGAAATCCCCCATATGTATTTCGAAGATGACATTTAGCGATCATATTTAAAATTACGACACTGTACGTATGCGGTATGACATGAACATATTCGACAACTCATATGTGCAAGTGTTAAGATTTAATCACAGCTGCAGAATTGTCTACACGAAATGTATATTCATTCATTGTATCTAAATCAGATGGAGTTTCTTAAAGTCAAATGCATGACAAATATATCGAACGTTCGTTCATATGGATGGAGTTCTATGGACTTCGGATGGAGTGTGGACCTGTCTGTAAACTTGTCTGAAATGTTAGCGTTTTATGCTGTTGTTGTTGTTGCTGTTGCTGCAGAAAAAACAGTGTTGTAATTGTTTTGTTATTTGGCATACCAAAATGTCAACTGAATATCATAAATTAAAATGCTTAAATATTTACGAAAATTCACACAACAGAGATAAAAACTCATTCAGAATTTTGCTTAATTTCTGTGTGCCAACACTTGTGCACGCAAACGCCCGAAATGGACAGTGGGAGAAAAAATTTTCACAAATTATGGATTTAAAGATTTAAGATGTTCGGGTTTCGTGGATGGGAATTACAGTTTTTAATATGGGGATTTTAAGATCTGAATCCCCTGTTCTCGTGCCTATTAAAATGTCTACAAAGGTTCTTAGACTCTTTCATTGGAGAAAATCTGGATACAAAAGTCTTGGCAGGAAACCAACATGCATACAACAAGGCAAAGTCCACATAATCGGCCCTGTATGAACTGGTGGGCACTATCGAATCATCGCTACCTTTCAATGAATACACTATGGTAGCATTTCTTGACGTTGAAGGTGCATTTGACAACATTCAATCAGGGTTTGCTTACCAGAAGACACATAACAGCAAGCCTCGGGGGTAAAACTCTAGCGAGATTTGTAAACAGGGAGTTGTACTGTCTTCACTAATTTAGAATCTGGCGGTGAATGTTATCCTGTTAGATCTAGAAGGTTGTGGCTGTAATGTCGTGGCATATGCGGAAAAAGTTGCAATCGCAGAATTCGAAATCACTCTCAGAGACATTATACAGGTGGCTCCGAACAAATTGGCCAGATGGAGCAGAAGCAGTGGTTTGAGAGTTAACCCAAACAAGACCCAACTGGTTCTCTTAACTAGGAAGTAAAAGGTTTCACATGAGTGACCTCCTCCGTAAAAATGGAACTGAATTAGTCTTTTCTAAAAATGCTAAATTTTAAGGTACAATCCTATACAGGAAATTGAACTTTAAACTTAATTTATTGTAACGGGTAAGGAAGGCCAACGTAGCCTTGTATTCCTTTAGGAAAGCTGCAGGGGCCTCTCTTCCCTAAAATCTTCCAATGGATAAATGTACATAGCAGTAGTTCGCCGAATACTACGATACGGCAGTGTGTGTGGTGGATGGCAACCGAAAAGCGATCCATCACAAGTCCTTTAATGAAGGTTCAGAGAATTTCTCGCATAATCATTGCGGAGCTTTAAGGAAAACAGTGACAGAGTCTCTACAAGCACTACTTCATCTACAGCCCACTCCATCCATTGTGGCGAGAAAAGTTATCACCAGAGCGGCATTACAACTGAACTGTCTATCACATGTGGCCGTAGAGAACTACTAGAAGACTACATGAGGATATCACAATATGGTGCTATTGCTGGACTGCATGCCAGCGGGAGAAACTTGACAACTAAGATATCTGCAAGAGAAGAATGGGTTGGCAGAACCCCAGGAAATATAAAACATATCCACTTCTACACAGATTGTTGAAAGCTTGATAATAAGGTTGACTTCGCGGTGCACTGTAAAGAATTTAGTTTTGATATAGCTCATAGACTACAAGACATCTGTAGTCCTAAATTCACAAACAGTCTTCGACTGCCACAGAACTCTTAACGAGATGGCTGAGCAGTTTAGCACTCACTACACCTCATAAGGGTACCTGGGAATAGGGATATCCCGAGGAACTGCAAAGCCGATGAAATTGCTGGGAAAGGGACGATGTACTAATTCTCGAATAATTTGCATATATTGGAGACCACCGTCCACATGTAAGCTTTGGTTTAGGCAAGAGGCAGTCAGCCAGTCCAATGAGAGATGGACAGACACCTGTAAAATACTTAGCTAGACAAATTTTACCGAAATACGGCATAAGAATGTAAAAATATCTCCTCGCACTAAAGTTCCTCTCTGTTAATACCGTCTACTTTCAAATCTGGCACTGAAGTTCTGACAGTACATTGCCTGATCGGTTCGGAATTCAGTCCAATAACATCTTCAGAAGTTTTGGAGATGAGGAGGAAGTGGAGAGCATTGAGCACCGGCTTTGTTACTGTCCCGCATTGAGTAAACGACGTCTGTATGTAATGGGGTTGGCCTTTCTAGAAAGTCTGACAGATCTTGCGGGCAGTGATGCGCATACCAGGCATTCGATGAACTTTACTTACTTAATGTATCCCGCATAAGGTATGTTTCTGTGAAGCCATTAATTAATACGCTTGTTCAGACCCAAGGTAACGAGCGTTATCACAGCCTTGTTTGCACCTACCAGCATGTTTGGTTGGAGTTTAACTTCCTGTTTAGTAAAATACCTAAGTATTTCGAGCTTTCCGAGAAGGACATTTCAATATCCCAAGCAGACGGTTACAACAGTTATTATCATATATCTCCTGTTGGTAATAACTAGCTATGCCTTGATTTGATCCAAGACCTTTATCGGAAGCATACTTTGTGGTGGAATGAAGGCCCTTTTGTAGGATGTCTCTAGGGACACTTGAAAACTCCTCTCTAACCGCTGTTGCCACATCATCTGTACATTCAACCTTATACAAACCAAATGACTAACCTTAACACAAATATTCTCCAGAGAAGGATAGCTGTGCTTCTCTGATGACGAGCCTATGGATTTTGGTTGACCCTAAGCTATGTAAAATGCGTTTTTTGAGCAGAAGTCTATTCGAACATTGTTATCAATCCCCCAGCGATTGCCAGAACCGTATCTATTTTGGCTGCATTTATGCTATTGCAGGTCTACTCGATGTCTAAGAATGGTTGCATATTGCAGTCGTGGTCCATACTAAAGCCGACCAGTGAGGTTTTTTTTATTATTAAGGCTACAGTATACATCAGCATCGACTATGTGGTATACAATAGGTTTAGATAATAGATCAGTTTAGGTCCCCAGTGTTACCACGGGCTAAAAATGATTTGCTATGCTAAGTTGTCGATATTACGAATATCGGTACCGAAAAGATCTGTTAATCTGCCTAGAAAGACCGATCCTAGTACGTACAGACGTCGTTTACTCAAAGCGGGACAGTAGCATAGCAAGTGCTCAATGCTCTCCACTTCTTCCTCATCTCCACAGCTTCTGCAGAAGTGGTGGGAGTCAATGCCCAACCTACTGGCCCGTTCGCCGATCAAGCAGAGTCACGCCAGAACTGACGTAGACAATATTTTCCTCTTTAGTGCGAGGAGATATTTGGACTTTCTCAGGTCATATACTCGTATTTGTCAGATTTGTCTAACTACATTACAAATGCCGATTTCTGTCCATCTTTTGTTGGACTGCCTGATTGCCTCTTGATTTTTGCAAAGCTTGCATGTGGATAGTGTCACAGCAATATATGCAAATTCTTTGAAAATTTGTAATGTCGTTCCTTTCCTAGGAAGTTCATCGGCTTTGCAGTTCTCCGGGATACCCCTATGCCCAGGCACCCATAGGAAGTGTATGTTAAACTGATTATCCCTCTCGTTAAGATGTCTACGTCAGTCCAGGGCTGTTTGTGAATTTAGGGATGTGGCCTGCAGAGAACTGATGGCAGCCTGACAGTCCGAACATATAACAGCGCTAATTTTGGTCACTATGTTGCCACTTCCCATATTGCCATTATTTCGGCTATCATCATTCGAGCTATATCAAGACTGAGTTCTTTACAGTGTACTCCAAGGGCAACCTTATCATCAAGCTTCGAACCATCCCTATATAAGAGTAGATGGTTTCTATTAGCTGGTATTCTGCCAACCGATTCATCTCTGGCTGGTATCATAGTGATGTAGTTCCTCTTGAAGTTGTACACAGTTGGCCCTAAGGATATCTCATAGGGGACCTGAAAACTCCCCTCTAAACGCTGTTGCCACGTTATCTGTATAGCTAACTTTAGACAAATCAAATAGCTAACCTTAACACAAATCTTCTCCAGAGACGGAGAGATTCCATAGCAGAGGGGACAGAATACCCCCCAGAAAGTGTTTCTATGCTGACGAGACTATGGATATTAGTTGACTATAAGCTAGGTAAAATACGTTTCTTCATCATAAGTCTATGAATGAACATTCGTATATTGTTATCAATCTCCAGGATAGCCAGAACCGAATGGATTTATTTTACTGAAAGTCTCCTCAACGTTTAAGAATGCTTGTATATTAAAGTCTTGCTCTTTACTAAAGCCGACATGTGAGATCTTTTGTATTATTAAGGCTAAAGTATACATCAACAACGAATGGGTGGTATAAAATATAACATATTGTCCCTGTGGCATGAGGTGTTTGACACGACTTCGTAGACGTTGTGTGCAAGGTAGCTGGAGAAGGAACAATATTAGAAATATTTAGTGTTTGTTAGATAAATGTCATATTATTGTGTTGCTTAATTAGATTTCCCCCCACTGTGTGACAGCGTGTAGACTAACCACATATTGAATATCGTGGCCAATATCCAGTTTCGTTCAATTCTTTTGGTAAACACTCGGCACGAGTGTCTTAAAAGCCAATTACTGGCGATACCAAGTGCACTCACTCACTTCTGATGCTGGTCGTGATGGCAATGGCGGCGGCGGTGGCGGAGGTGGTTGTGGAGCTGACAGCCTAAGCGAAAATCAAATGTCTGTCCCGTTTCGTATGTCCGATTGTCTGTCATTTAGACGGTGTTGACGTTTGTGAGGTGTCATAAATCAATTTTTAAGCGAAACAAAAATGTTGTTACTCAAGACAAACTATCTATCAACGAATTGGAAGGAATTAGCCAAAGATATTCACAAATCGCCGTGTAGCTTATGCGAGATACGGATGTGGATTCGCAATTGTGTGAATATCTGCAAATACCAGTTCACATACTCCAACTCCAAATACATTCAAGTTTGTTTGTATAACTCTGTCCGAATAGTGTGTACACACACATACATATTTCGTTTTATGAAATCAGTTTAAGCAAATATTTATTTAAATATTGATGATGAATTCCCCCCGAAGAGAAAAAAACGAAAACAATAAGAATTTTATTGTTCTGCCCCTTTTATGAAATTTCATCATCTGAAATGCGAGGGTAACGAACTTTTATAGGCATTTATATTTGCAGATTTCTGCATGGACCCTATCCAATTTAATACTCCAACTGTCAACTTCCAGACAGGGGAAAAATGTTATTTTTCGTAAGTGTCAACAGCAGAGGTCAACCAAGAGGTCGTACATGACTACTTTGTATACACTTGGAAAAATTTTATTCGCACATTTTGACAACAAATCCTTTTGTCCTTTGCGCTTGTGACAAGGAAAAATCGATAAACGCGTGTCATTGATTGCCATTTGTGGCCTTCTTGAAGGATATTTCATTATTCAAGAGGATAGGCAAATTCAAAAACATTTTTTATTATACATATCCACTCTTGAATGGCACATCAACAGGGTCGAATGTTTTGAGGAAATGAGAAATATTAACACTTTTTTTATTTATAAATATCGTAAAAGAGAAAAAATAAAACATATCCATACTTTATATTTGTGTTTAACATTTACGATTGTCTGCCACCATTAGGATTGGCAGAATGAACTCAATATTCTTAAAAAAATTTAATCTAAGTCTAGGGGGTACATAAAATACATTTCCGACTCTTATATACCCTCCACCATGGATTGCATTCAATTATATTACTGGGAAAATCATTGGATATGGAGCAAATCTTGGAACGATACTATTTATATCCTCACTTTAGTGTGACGAGGGTATATATCATTTGCTACGGAAAAAAGTGTAACACATCGAAGGAGTGATCTAAGACCCTAAGTATGTTCGGAGGAAATCCGTTTTGGGTCATTTTAAGTCGAATGAGCAATGTCCGTCCGTCTGTCTGTCTGTCTGTCTGTCTGTCTGTCTGTCTGTCTGTCTGTCTGTCTGCTGGCTGGTGCGGACGAAAACTCTCGAAAGGAGTAACCGATTGACTTCAAATTTGGTATGTGGTAATATTTTTTTCTATCTCCGGCTAAGTTCGAAGATGGGCCATATTGGTACATTCCTCCTAGTACCTCCCCCACAAAGGGTTAAAATGTTGTGAAATATTGATTCTTTAATAACTACTATACTACTTATTCTAATCTTCTGAAATTCCACACATAGTATTAGTTTATTAGTCGCTATCAACTCGAGAAAAATGGCGTAGTTGCCAAGTCCCTTCAGGTACCTCCCACACAAATGCACCGTTTTGCACCAAAAATTAACAGCTTATAACATTAATAACGGTGTATAAAAATACTTGAAATTTTACACAGTGTTATGCTTTTATATTGCTTACAGTCCAGAGAAAAATGGGCGTTGTTGCCACGCCCCTTTTGGTACCTCCCATACAAAGGTACCATTTTGCACCAAAAGTTAACAGCTTATAACATTAATACAAGTGTCTAATAATACTTGAAATTTTGTACAGTGTAATGTTTTTATAGTGCCTATAGTCCTGTGAAAAATGGGCGTTATCGCCACGCCCCTTTTTGTACCTCCCACACAAAATGGACAAATCATACCACACTTTAATATCTCATAACGTTTATACCAGTGCACATAAACGCTTATAATTCGGCGCAGTGCAATTAATTTAAAGTATCTACTGTTCAGCGAAAAATAGGTGTATTTGTTAAACCCCTTCTGGTAGCTCCCACACAAATTGACAGAATAATTCGTGTAATATACTATATTAAATTACTCACAAACTGACACAAATTGACAGAATAATTCGTGTAATATTCAATATTACATTACTCACAAAGTGAGGGTATACCTTAGTCGGTTTACCCGACTGAAACTTTCTTACTTGTTGTTTAAGCAAATTATTAAAAATACGAACGCTGCAATTTTAGCCAAATAGGCCTCAAATTCTTTTGAAAAACTCTTCATCTGAAAAATGTGGTATTTATGGCTTAAATGAGCATATTTGAGAGCTACCTCTACTCGGGGACTACAACAAAATATAAACTTGTTTATATATATAAATTGTATTGAATTGAATTCTTGTCCAAATAAAATACAAACTGCAAAGATTCAGTTAAAATGCTTAGAAAATGTGGTATTTATGGCTTAAATAAGCGTATTTTGTAGCGACCTCTATAGGAGAGTTATATTAAAACATTAACCGATACGGTCCATTTGCCATTCAAAACGGCCTGCAACTGTAAGAAGTATTTCTACAAAATTTGATCACCCTAGCTCTATTATTACGGACATGGCCAAGTTTTTTAGGTTAGGGTGGCAGGCGTATTTTGTTATACTAGCTCACATAGACCAGTTTAGGTCCCTAGTGTTACCACGGGCTGAAATGCCCCTCATCGAAACCAACCTGTTTGATATACAAATATATCGATAGTACGAATATCGGTACTGGAAAGATCTGTTAGGCTGCCTAGAAAGGGCGACCCCAGTATGTCCAGTCGTCGTTTACTCAGAGCGGGGCAGTCGCATAGTCAGAACTGATACTAACATAGACAATCTTTGCCTCTCCAGTGCGAGGAGATATTTTGATCTTCTCAGGTCATACCTTGGCCAGATTTGTCTAGCTACCCTGCAGGTGCTGATTTCTGTCCATCTTTCGTTGGACTGCCTGATTGCCTCTTGCCTAAGCCAAAGCTTGCACGTGGATAGTGGCGCAACAATATATGCAAATTCTTGGAGAATTTGTAATGTCGTCCCTTTCCTAGCAAGTTCATCTGCTTTGCAGTTCCCCGGGATATCCCTATGCCATATCGTTAAGAGATCTGCGGCAGTCTAGGGCTGATTGCTAATTTAGGGATGTTGCCTCCAGAGAATTGATGGCAGCCTGGCTGTCCGAGTAAATGACTACGCCAGTGTTGGTTACAATGTTGCGACTCCGCCAATTGGCTACTTCCTATGTTGCCATTATTTCGGCTTCATAGACACTGCAGGTATCTGGTAGTCTGTGAGATATATCCAAACTAAGCTCTGCACAGTGTACTCCGAAGCCAACCTATACATCAAGCTTCGAACCATCGGTATAAAAGTGGAGATGGTTTCTGTTACCTGGTATTCTTCCAACCCATTCATCTCTGGCGGGAATCATAGTGATGTAATTTCTCTCGAAGGTGTACGCAGTTGGTATATAGTCCACTCGGTCCGTTACCATAGCACTAAACTTTGATATCCTCATGTGACGGACATGGCTAAATCATCATAGAATTTCGCGAAGATGAAGAATATATATACTTTATGGGGTCGCAGATCAATATTTCACGGTGTTAGAAACGGTATGACAAATAATTATGTGGAATTAAAATCATTAAGGAGAACTGTCTAGCTCTTTAAAACAGCAATCAAGCGCAGACTCCACCCCTTTATTTTTGGCAAATCTTTTACCACTGAGCTATTTTTTAAAGTTTGGAAATAGAAAAAATCCGAGAATGCTAAACAAGGCGAATAAGATGTGTTGAAGTGTCAACAGCTGATCTGCAACAGCAGCGCCCCCAGTTTTTCTATTTCGCGATTTCCAACAACGCCGCCTATCGAAAGCAATTGAAACTGAAAAATCTGTGATGGTAACGCCGTCACTGTTACATTTGGGTAGTTAGTTCTCAACTCACCCGCTTATGGCACACTGCCAAATCGCATACGGCTCACGGCCGAAATAAAAAAAAGTTAAATAAAAAAATATAAATATTTCGTATTTTTCTCTTTTTTAACTCCCGCCGCTCTGGCGCGGAGTTAAAAAAGATGCATGATGAATCAATTATTAATTATATTAATTGATTTTGGTCATCGCAATAATGGATGTGTGATTGTCTTGATGAAACTGCACTTTATTTGTAGGGAGATAGCATTTTTCATTTTTAAATATCCCAAATTATATTCAGTCAAAATTTGGTGTTTATCCGTCAACTCAATCAAAAGTTATTCACATAAGAGTACATGTCATTCGATTTGCACTATAAAGGAATTCCACAGCAATTGAAAAAATTCATCAAACTATGATCGCCTCTCCTAAACCTACCTTTTTGCACTTAGCATAGTTTAGAATGGAGGTATCGAAGTTAGCAGAATACTCGTCGTTGATTATTTTTGCTTTTTGAAGATAATCAATAAAAAATTACCCGAAGCGCATCCCCAAAAAAAACAGACCTGACATGATCTGACCGATTAGTCTATTCTCCTTCCTCTTGAAAGGTCTGGAAGACTTTTACAGCCTGTCTCGGTAACATAAAAATTAGCTTTCGTTCGCCAGTCAGACGACAAACAGCTGATTTGAGTTTCACTAACTACCATCACAACGACGAGTCGCTCGATAATGAACTCGTACGAAAACGTAATCATTTTAGTGTAAATTTTGATTTCTCTATCTCTCTTTGCTGTCATCTGGGCGAACACAAGTGTCAGATCGAGTCACTTTATTTTATTTGTCGACTGATAGGAACAATGGCAAAAAAAACGTTATTAAAGGCAAAAATAAGTAGATATTCTTATTATTACGGATAAAACCAATTAAATAATATTAAAATTGTATACATATTTAAGCTTAAGGAAGTCACCATTGGCAGCTCGCTAAGATAGAAAAAAATCATCAGTGCACAATGAGAGAGAAGTCAGCGAGAGAGAAAGAAATAGGAGTTTTGGTTGAGCTCAGCTGACCCACCCAGGGTTGATTTTTTTGGCCACCGCTAGTGTAAAGACTACAGAGGTGAATTTTGCTAAGTTCGATCATACAATAATGTGTGCTTTTTTAGATCGGAAGTTGTGAAATTATTGATATGGCAATTACATTATTTTCCAATTGGTAACTTGCTAACGTCATTGACGTAAGGCCAGGCGAACGAACGAACGAACCTTAGAGAAACCAAATTCCTGACGAAAGTGAGGGACTGGTTTTCGCTCGCAGAGACTTTCGTTAGAAACAATATACTCACAATGAGAAGTCTCAAGAATCTGCCCTGCACGAACCTGTGGGCACTATCGAATCGTCCCTACATTTCAAGGAATTCACTATGCTGGCACTTCTTGACAGGGTCTTTTAACAACATTCACTCAGATGCGGTAATTGCGGCGCTGTCACATCTAAAGGTGACCTCTAGCTTTATTAGATTAATTTAAAGCCTGCTCAACAGAAGACGCATAGCAGCAAGTCTCAACTCTAATAAGTTTTGTAAACAGAGGGACCCCACAAGCAGTCTCCAATAATTTGGAATCTAGCGGTGAATGAAATCCTGCTAGATCTAGAACGTTTTTGCTGCAAGATCGTGGCATCCTACAGGTGGCTCTGAACAAGTTGGCTAGATGGACCAGAAGCGATTTGGTCGTTCACCCAGAAAGACAAAATAGTTCTCTTTACTAGGAAGAATAACATCCCACATGTGTATCCTCCTTGGATAAATGGAACCGAGTTCGTCTCTTCTGAAAGTGCAAAAATTTTAGGTAGGAATTAATCAGACTTAATTTACTGGAACGTGTAAGGAACGCCAACGTCGCCTTATATTCCTGCAGAAAGACGCGGTGGGGCCTCTCTTCTAAAATCATCAACTGAATATATATAGCAGTAGTTCGTCTAAAACTGTTGTATAGCATTGCGGTGTGGTGGTCGGCAACTGATAAGCAATCCATCAGGTTCAGAGAACTACCAGTCTAAGCATAAGCGGAGCTTTAAGGACTACAGCAGCAAAGTCTATATAAGCTCTATGGGCAATTCAAAAGCAAATGAATCGAAAACACCCATAATTCAAAAGTGACTCGGTACAGGAAAAATCTGTCAGACTGAGTATATCCAGACATCGGTTACTTAATGAGGGACTACAGGAAAGCATGTGCTCAATGCTCTTCACTTCTCCCTCATTAAATTACAACAGAAGTCATTGGACTCGATACCTAACCCACAGACCTTAAAGTAGACAGATGTGCCGTCCGCCAGAAACGTCAAAATCTATCAGTTACAAACGAATAGGAATGAACAACGATCAGGCCGTTGCCCCTCAGAACTGACACTAATGTAGACAATTTTTTCCTCTCTAGTACGAGGAGATATTTTGACCTTCTTAGGTCATATCTTGGCCAGATTTGTCTAGGTACCCTACAAGTGCCGATTTCTGTATATCTTTCATTGAACAGCCCAATTGCCTAAGCCAAATCTTGCATTTGGATAGTGGCGCACCAATATATGCAAATTCTTCGAGAATTTGTAATGTCATCCCATTCCTAGCAAGTTCGCAGGAATATCTCTATGCCCAGGCACCCATATAAGGGTGTATGTTAAACTGCTCAACCATCTCGTTAAGAGATCCGCGGCAGTTGAGGGCTGTTCGTAAATTTAGGGATGTGGCCTCCAGAGAATTAATGGTAGACTGGCTGTACAAGTAAATGACAACGCCAATGTTGGTTACTATGATGCGACTCAGCCACTTAGCAACCTCCCATATTGCCATTATTTCGACTTGATAGACACTGCAGGTATCTGATAGTCTATGAGCTAAATCAAGACTGCTCATGTGGCCGTAGTTCTTATTACTCCACATTGATAGACAGTTCAATTGTAGTGCCGCTCTGGCGGCAACTTCTCTTACCACAATATCAATGGGCTGACTGAAATTGACCTTTTTTTTGGCGTTTGTGTTAAGGTGTAAGCTTTGGTGTGTTCCGACACATATAGTAACATTTTATGGTCAACATTTTTGTAGAACATTCCATCCCCGCCTTCCCCATTTTAAGGGGTGTTTTTTACGATTTGTTAAAATAGAGCCAAAAATTGCAGTTATGTGGCCGAGCTAGAGGGTTAATATGTTCCACAAAAATATTGGCCTTAATATTTTCTATATAGTTGCTAAACATACCCTGCACCAAAAAAATTATTTTGTTACATAATAGCGAAATACTAATATTTTTGAGGTACAATGTGGTCTTATTGAGCTATTTAGGGTGCCTAGGCACGTTCAGATTGTAATGATATGTTCACAAAAGTTGTTCATATTACCCGTTGGCTACAATTGTAAGTCAATTGTTGCCAAATATTGTTAGTGAAAAATTACGAATACCTGAAAGTTATGCTGAAAAAAGTGAAAAAAAAATATTTTTTTCCTTCACTTTCCATAAATGTAAGGGAAAATTTTTTTTCCGCATAAAATGTTAAGAAACTTTGTTCAGCTTATTCTTAGCTACATAATTTCCAAATATAGTAAGGCGGTATCACCAAGTCTGAATTTGTTGTTGGACAGAAGCTGATGACACATTTTTTGAGGGAGCCACTGATTTTCAGAAATTTTGGAGGCCCTTAAAAAAAATTGGTTCGATATACCCAAAAGTTATGACCACCTGAAGTTATTAAAAAAAACGATGTTTTTAAATTTTTTAGGAAAAAAGAATATATATAATTCAAGTGTTCATAACTTTTGTACTATTAGGTATATCAAACCAATTTTTTTCGTCATATAGGAAATTTTATTGCCCATCCAGATATGTTGATACGGATGAAATCGTTGCATATTGTGCTCCGATATTTACAAACTACTAGCAAACGGTAAGGGAAAAAATTAAAAATTCAATTTTTAATTGCTGATATCTCGGTAACTATAAAAGATAATTCTAAGGTTTAAACAGTTTTTCTGTAGACCCCAGTTAGTAGAACACATACAAAAAAAATTTATAAATCGGAAGACAAACACGAGTTACACGCACTTGAACATTTTTTTCACCCGAGTTAGTAGAGCACATGCAAAAAAAATTTATAAATCGGAAGAGAAACACGAGTTACACGCACTTTAAAATTTTTTCACCCGATGTGGCCAACTTTGAGGCCCTCTAGCTAACTACTCTTGCACCTCTTCATCTCCTATGCCAAGTTTGGTCTCAATCGGTTGTTTGGTTAAGAAAAGATCGAATTATTTCCCCTTTTTGATTTCGCACCACTGTGCAGTGTTTTGCCAAAACAGACGAAAATTGTCAGACTAGTCTTGGTATTTCGTTCATAACTTTCACAAGTATTGAGTCTCACCATAATTTTGTACTGTTCTGGATTTGAGAGAGAGCGACGAATATTCGAAATTTGAAGAAAATCGAAGGTGGAGCAATTTTTCTACATAGGTTTTTTCAAAAAAAACCTTTAGTTAAACATTTTTTTACAAAATTTTTAAGAAAAAATTTTACACAGAATGGCGTTTTGTCGTCTTTAAAACAAACTAAAGTTTGCACAAATCGGTTCAGCCGTTCGAGAGCAATTACAAATTTCGTAAAACACAAAAACAATTTTTTTTTTCATTTTTTTAAATTAAAATGTCAAAAAAATTTTTAAAAAAAAATGTTTTTAAAAAATTATAGCGAGATCTTATTTTACCTATTTGTAACTGCTTATAAACCTTTTAGCCAAAAATAAACTACATAGGTCGATATTAAATATTCTGACCCAAATGACAGAAAAAACGCAGCGGCAGAAATGAATCAGCGGCGGGGGCAACCTTAGGAAGTCCTACAACTGGTAAAAGTAGTAAAATATTATATTATTTGGAAATAGATGAATCAATAATTTTTGGCTTATTTAGGTTTCTGTGAGTGTATATATATAAGATAATGCTATTTAATCGCATGTATTTACAGCGCTGAGAGTATGGGCGAGCTAACCCACGGAGATAAAACGTTTTTAACGTATAACCTATACGTTTTCATGCATTTGGATGGCAAAAAGGGTACCGTAACTTTGAATTTCTAAGTATGTTCGTATATTATTTTGGTCTTTAGACTAAATGTAAAAAAAAAATATTTTTTACTAGCAGACCCAGCAGACGTTGTCCTGCCCGCCCTGTTTGGGTGGTATTGGTCTGTTATTCATTGATATTTCATTCAAAAATCATCCCGAGTTTTAGGAAAAAAATCATCAACAAAATATATATTGACCATATGTCCACTACAGCGCCATCTACCGGTTAGAATCATACATACAAACTATTATCAAGACAAACCACACATACATTTTAAATTTCAGTCAAATCACTCTGGATATGCGAATTTTGGAAATATCTTGACCACTCCGCCATTTATCGCGGTGAAAATAATTCTAAAACACAAATGACCCCAATCTGAATATATTGTTCAATTTTCAGTACATTCGCTTTTATGGTTTCGGAGATCATGCGTTACTAACAAACGTAGAAAGGATTTTATATATAAAGATTATTATTTTTTATTCATTTTGTGGAATGCATGAACAACAAGTATAATCAACTTTAGAATGTTGTTGGCACACAGGATTAGTGCATTTGGTGCAGTAAAAATGTGTCTTCCTACGCAGCTTTTCGTCTTGCGTGAAACAAATTGTGCAATCTTTTCTGGAACTCAGTGTACTAGGGCCGCTTTGTTGGTTAGACAGCATGTTGCTGGGAATATTCAACGGCCTTCCAAAGAAAGATTCAATGGCCAAACGGGTTGAATTGTATGGCATATGGCCAGGCATATGTGATTGTTCGAGGGGGTACTTTTTTCTTTTGCAGTGTTGGAACTATATTTTTGAATTTTTTACAGATAGAAAGCCAACAATATTCTAGGCGGCTACCGGGAAATACAGCTATCTACCTAAACTAGAAGTATGTTTAATTAATGCTCAAAAAGGAAATATGCCTGACCACAACCAGAACAACCAGGATTACAAAGAAAATTATTTCAATTCGATGGCTGAATGGGTTAAGCCATTCATGCTTTAAATGAATATTATATGTAGAACTGTGTGACGCTGTTGGGGTTATCCACTCTAAAACAGAGACATACACGAACTGAGTGTGCCAACACTGAAATAGCAAATATGAGTCCAAGAAAATTTTTGGCATCAATATTGGAGTCGTTTTTCTCCACCATTAAATTCAAATTTCTTGGCAACCGAAGGAAGGAATACACTCGTATTGTAATTTAAGAAAAGTGTTTAAAATTTAGCACAGCACATATACGAGATACACTTCTGTGTATTGTTATTCGTTTAAAAGGATCCATTATTTTAACTTTATGCAAATGTGATTGGTGGCGCACATTATTAACAACATGTTGATTTTCCTAATTACACTGTGCAACAACAATAGATGTAATTTATTTTTAGGAATTCGCTTTACTAAGAAAATGTTTATAAATAATTCTATTTGTATATAAAATATTTATATAAAAATTATAATCCGATTTATACACATTTTTTTCCATTTAATTTGAAACTAAGTTGCTCGATTTTAATTATTTAAATGTCAAAAAATCGAAAAGTAAAATATTTTTTATAAAAATTTAAATATTTCAAGCAATATTTCTAATTTTGAATTAACACATTTACAATACCATTTGCACTTGACTGTGAAAACGCCTCATAAATTCTCATTTCTTGGAATTTTTGTTTAAATCGAATATTAATTAAAATCACAAAACACACATAGTTGTTTTTCGCATTTAATTGAGAATAATGAAATAATGCTGAAGAGACCAACATTACCACACTGCGACCATCAATACCAATAAAATATATTATCAATTCCGCATCTCTCCCAAGAAGCTTTTTAATCAATTTTAATGATTGCACTTAGTCTTGTAATAAAATGAACAATGTCACATAGGATACAAATTAACCCATTGTAGGTAAACACTTGTTGAAGGTAACATAATAGATACAAGATAGCTTGTTATCAAGTTAGTTCAGGCGGAGGGAAATAAAAGTTACTACGAGCTTTGAATCGAAAGAAAACATATTTGGAAGCAAAATTATCAAAATAAATAGTATGTAATTTTATACCCTCCATCATAGGATGAAGGTTTACTAACTAAGTCATTCCGTTTGCAACACCTTGAAATATTGATCGGTGACCCAATATATTCTTGATAGCCGTGAAATTCTATGACGATTTAGCCATGTCCGTCTTTCTGTCTGTTGAAATTACGCTGCAGTCCGTAATAACTTATCACATTTGGTAGAAATACTTCTAATAGTTGCAGGTCGTTTGTGATTGCAAATGGGCCATATCGGCCAATGTTTTGATAAAGCTCCCCTATAGAGGTCGCTCTCAAATACGGGTTTTGAGCCACAAATACCAGATTTTTAAAGCAATTTAGCTGAAACTTTGCAGTGTGTATTCTATTTTGACAGGAATTCATCACAGCAAAAATCTTACAAATCGCTTCATATTTTGTTATAGTCACCCTATAGATGTCGCCCCAAAATACACTTATTTAAGCCATAAATACCACATTTTCTAAACAATTTAGCTGAAACTTTGCAGTTCGTATTTTATTAAGATATGAATTCATCACAATAAAAATTCTTTAAATCAGTTTATATTTTGTTGTAGTCCACCTATAGATGTCGCTCACAAATACTTTTGTTTAAGCCATAAACATCACATTTTCTAAGCAATTTAGCAGAAACTTTGTAGTGTGTATTCTATTTTGGCAAGAATTCGTCACAGTAAAAGTTATACAAATCAGTTTATATTTTGTTGTAGTCCCCGCTCTCAGAGCTGTAGAGGTCGCTCTCAAATATGCTAATTTAACCACATTTTTCAGTTGATTGAGATAAAGAGTTTGGCCTGAAAAATTTGACTTCAAAATTGCAGTGTTCGTTTTTTTAATAACACTATGCAACAAATGAACACTTTTTGAAAAATACACGGAGTTGACAGGATAGGTTCGATTCTACTAACAAAGGGTAGTATAACCCTATACTCGGTTTGGCGAAATTGGTGACCAATTTTTTTTTGGGCCTCCAAAGTTTCAGATAATCAGTGGGCCCCTCGAAAAAGGCGTCATCAGCTTTTGTCCAATAACTAATTCCGACTTGGTGATACCGCATAACTATATTTAGCAATAATGGTAAGAATATGCTGAACAGAGTTTCTTAACATTTTATGCGAAAAATATTTTTTTCCGTACTTTTTTTTAAAAAAGTGAAGGGAAAAAATATTTTTTTTCACCTTTTTCAGCCTTACTTTCAGGGAATCGTAATTTTTCACTAACAATGTTTGGCAAAATTGTAGCCAACGTAAATCTGAAAAACTTTTATGAGTATATCAATACAATCTGAACGTGTCTAAGCACCCCAAATAGCTCAAAAAACTACATTGTACCTCAAAAATTTTAGTTTTTCTCTATTATGTAACAAAAATATTATTTTTTGGTGTAGGCTATGTTCAGCAACTTTAGGGAAAATATTAAGACCAATATTTGTGTGGAACATATTAACCCTCTAGCTTCCCACATAACTGTAATTTTTGGCGCTATTTAAACAAATCGTAAAAAACATCCCTACAAAAATGTTGGCCATACAATTTTACCTTATGTGTCAGGCAATAAATGACAGGTGGTCATTAGTCAGGAACTGTATACCTTCAAACGTATCGTGTCTGTTATAACAGGTCACTACTGCCTTAGTGGACTCTACGCAGAGAGATTGCAGAAGTCGGAAGGAACCTGAATTTGGGACCACTCCCTCTCTCTCTCTCTCCGGCAGGCGGCAGGTTACCCTAGGCTCGCTTTTCTGTTGAACTTTCTAAAGCAATCAAACTTGGATAATAATAATAATAGAGCAATAAAATTAATTCCATGGGAGGGGCTAGAAACAACTTAGTATTGACTCGCATATATCCCCAATCGATGGAGGGACACTAAGTGCGTATAAACCCAAATCAGGAAAGATATCGCACACTAGGCCAAAGGACTTCAGGCAAATTAGTTTACCCAACATCCTCCTGAAAGCTCTGGAAAAACTTTTAGCTTCTATCATTAGAGAAAACCGGTACTGTTGTTCTGGAAGAATATCCCTTAAATACCGGCGTTAAAGCATCCGGTATTTAACAGATATACTTACACGTTCCATGTGAGAAATTGTTCTCACCGAGAGTTACAGAACATGGATACTAGATGCAAAACTGCTTTCGGGAAACCAAAATTCTAACAACAAGGACAAGTCTACTGAATCTTCCCAGCAAGAACTTGTGGGCACTATCGACTAGTCCTTACATTTTAACAAAAAAATTCCCTCAGATGCGATAATTGCGGCACTGTCACATCTAAAGGTCCAACTATAATATGCATAAGCTAGCTTAAGCAACTGTGCGAATACATGTAAATCGTATGTGCCAAACTATAATGTACTTAAGTGAACTTTTCGTTTAGTTCTCTCAGTTCCCACTTGCTTAAGCAGGGTGCGAAACTTAACGCACATTCCGTACGGAATTGCTTATGCATATTATAGTTGGGCCTTAAGGGTGAACTCTAGCTTGATTAGAATAATTCAAAGCCAGCTCAACATTCAAAACCGCATAACAGCATACACAACTCTGACAATCTTTGCGAACAGAGCGACCCTACAAGGAGAAGTACTGTCTCAACTAATTTGGAAGCCAGCGATGAATGAAATTCTGTTAGATCTGAAACGTTGACGCTGCAAAGTAGTGTCATATGAGGATGATGTGTCAATCGCAGTAACTGGCAAATTCTTCAAAGTCCCCAAAAACATTTTACAGATGGCTCTGAACAACTTGGCTAAACGAACCGGGCGCAGTGGTTTGAGCTTTAACCCAAACAACACAGAATTGATTCTCCTTACTAGAAAGTGGACCCTCCTGGGATAAATGGAGCAGAGCTGGTCTTTTCTGAAAGCACAAAATACCTAGGAATAATTGTAGATAGGAAATTGGTTTTAAGACTCAATGTACTAGAGCGTGTAAAGAAAGCCAACTTCGCATTATATTCCTGCACGAAAGCTGTAGGGCTGCATTGGGGTCTCTCTCCTAAAATCGTTCATTGTATATATACGAGGGCAATCCCAAAATTAGCCGACTTCACATATAGATGGCGGTAGCAGTTTGAAGAAAATCACTTTCGTGAAAATGACAACCTTCTAAAACATATGTTTTAAGTTTGAAGGCGCCGCATTATTTAGTTTTTTTTAGCACTCAAAAGTAAACGATCTCAGTGAATTTGTAAACATGAAAAAATTTGGTCATCGATATACTATAACACATACAATACTTTCATTTGAAAGCTCTCAGTTCAACCAATATTAAAACCGAGCTAAATTCTACTTTACGGGAGTCTGCTCCTTCCTTTACAAATATAAAATATTGGGTGGCAGAGTTTAAATAGGACCATACGAGCTGCCAAGACGAACACCGTAGTGGTCGACCAATTGAGGTGTCCACGCAAGAAATGGTTAAAAAATCCACAAAATCATATAGGATGACCGTCGGTTGAAGGTTCGTGATCTAGCTGAAGTCATGTGCATTTCAAAAAGTTCTGTACATCGCATATTGAGAGAAAATTTGATGAGGAAAATAGCCGTGCGCAAGATGGGTGCCGCGTTTGCTCACAATCAATACAATGTACCAATTCACACATCCACTTTTGCGATGGCCAATATCAATGAATTAAAGTTCGAATTGGTTAAGAAAGCACCTTATTCGCCAGATTTTGCTCCCTCCGATTTATTCTTTGTATCCAAACTTGAAAAAATGGTTCGGCGGAAAAAGATTTGCGAGCAATGAAGTGAAGGTTGCGCTTGATGGCTATTTTCAGAAGCTAGACAATTCTTACTATAAACAGTGTATCGAAGCTATTGAAAAATCGTTGGAAGAAGTGTATGGAGCTTAAAGAAGATTATGGTGAGAAATATTGAGAAATTTTTCCAAATTTGTAGTATTTTCTATGTTAGGTCGTCTAATATTGGGAACACCCTCGTAAGCAGTAGTTCACCCAATACTCTTGTACTGTGTTGTAGCGTGGTGGACGGCAACTAATAAACTATCCACTGCAAACTAATTATCAAAGGTTCAGATAACCGCCTGCCTATGCAAAAGCAGAGCGTTGAGGACTACCGCGACTCAGTCTCTACAAGCACTACTCCATATACTGCTCATTGATATTGTGGCGAGAGAAGTTGCCACCAGGACGGCATTACGATTGAACTGTGTATCAATGTGGAGGTATAAGAACTACGGCCACATGAGGACATCAGAATGTAGTACTATGGTAACCGACCGAGTGGACTATATACCAATGGTGTACACCTTCGAGAGGAACATCACCACTAAGATACCTGCCAGAAAGGAATGGGTTGGCAGAATACCAGGAAACAGTAACCATCCCCACTTTTATGGTTCAAAGCTTGATGATAAAGTTGGCTTCGGATTACACTGTAAAGAACTTAGTCTTGATATAGCTAATAGACTACCAGATACCGGCAGAGTCTATCAAGCCGAAATAATAGCAATAAGGGAAGTCGCAAAGTGGCTGGGTCGCAACATAGAGACCAACTCTGGTGTCGCCACTTATTCGGACAGCCAGGCCTCTTAAGTCTCTGGAGGCTACATCCCTAAATTCACAAACAGCCATCGATTGACCTCTTAACGAGATGCCTGATCAGTTTAGCATATAGCTGGGCGTAGAGATATCGCGGGGAACTGCAAAGCCGATAAAATTGCTAGAAAAGGGACGACATTACAAATTCTCGTAAAATTTTCATATATTGGTTCGCTACAATGCAAGCTTTGGCTTAGGCAAGAGGTAGTTAGACAGTCCAATGAGAGATGGACAGGAATCGACACACGACGAGGGCGGTCCCGAAAGTAGCCGACTTAACTAAGAAAATAACAAACTTGGAAAATTTGTCTTTATTTCTCATCATAATCTGCTTTTAACCCGATACACTTTTTCCAGCGATTTTCTATAGCTTCGATACCTTTTTTATAAAAAGAACTGTCTAGCTGCATCTTCATTCCTGTCAAATGTTTTTCCGCCGATCCATTTATTCAAGTAAAAAAAATTACCGAAGGAGCTAAATCTGCGAATAAGGTGCTTGCTGAAGCAATTCGAACTTTAAATCCTTGATTTTGACCATCGTAATAGTGAATGTGTGAACTGGCGCTTTATTTTTATTATGAGCAAACGTGGCACCCATCTTGCGTACAGCTTTCTCATCATAAATGTGTTCATCAATATGTGATGTCCAGAACTTTTTGAAATGCCTATGACTTCAGCTAGCTCAGGAACCTTCAACCGGCGGTCATCCAATATAATTTTGTGGATTTTTTTAACCATTTCTGTCGTAGACACCACAATTAGTCGACCACTACGGTGTTCCTCTTGGCAGCTCGTGGGGCCCAGTTTAAACTCTGCCACCCAATTTTTTATAGTTGTTAATGAAGGAGCAGGCTCCCCCCAAAGTAGAATCTAGCCCGGTTTAATAATGGTTGGACTGAGTCCTTTCAAATGAGAGTATTGTATTCCATATCGGTGACCAATTTTTTCCATGTTTCCAAATTCACTGAGATAGTTAACTTTTGAAGATTCAAAAAAAGAAGCTAAACATCGTGGCGCCTTGAAACTTAAAACATATGTTTCAGAAGGTTGTCTCTTTTCACCAAAGTATTTTTTAACTACTACCGCCATCTACATGTCATTTCAGCTAATTTTGGGACCGCCCTTTTAGAGTAGCCAGACAAATTTGGCCAAGATAGCAGCTAAGGCCAAAATATCTTCTCGTACTAGAGAGGAATAGACTGTCTACATTAGTATCAGTTCTGACGGGACATTGCTGATCGGCGAACACGCCAGTAGTTTGGGAATTGAGTCCAATGACTTCTGAAGAAGCTGTGGAGATGAGTAGGAGTGGAGAGCATTGTCCTCCTGCTTTGTTACTGTCCCGCATTAAGCAAACGACGTCTGGATATACTGGGGTCTGCCTTTCTAATACGTCTGACAGATCTTAGCAGTTCCGGTATTCGTATTAATCCAGATTCACACGATACAATTTTTTTCAAGCAAGTGTCAAAGTTTGTAGGAGAGAGAGGCAGACGGAAAGAGATCGCTGCCTCTCTCCTACAAACTTTGACACTTGATTGGAAAAAATTGTCTGGTGTGAATCTGGACTTATTGATAACTTTGTGTCTCAAATAGTTTAGTAGCACTACTGACCTTAATTGGTCTATGTGAGCTGGTGGAACCGACTGCCGCTCTAACATAACCTATCCCACCTCGAGAACCTCATCCGGCCCATCATGGGTTAATGCGAACAAATCATTGCCTTCAATAAAGGCACTTACTTTCTTTGTCCAACAATGCGAACCTAAACACATATCTGCAGCTATTTAACGAATATGACATTGTCAATAAAAGTGTTGTTTTTTTAACAACAACATAACAATAACAATTGCGACAATAACAGCACACATTTAAAATGGAAAAATCAATTGTAAATTGAAAACATTTAAAGGCGATTTTTGTCGCACTTTATTAAGTTGTGAGTATTGTCATTTCATTTCGTAATATTGCAATTAAATACGAGCGCCAAGAGTTGCTGGTTTGCCTTTCGGGGTTGTCTGGTCCGCCCGCCTTTTAATTGAATTGAATCTCGTCTCGTCGTCATCGAAAGCGGCGCGGCTTTTGCGAATAAACAAAAAGTTTACCCAGCGAGAATCCCGCAAAGTAATAAAGCGGCGACTAATTGCAAATGACAGTTTGAAAAATTGATTTTTCTTTATGAACATTTTTCAAATTCCTCAACAATTCACGACACCTCTACGCCAACAACAACTCAAACAATATTGAACAAATGTCCGTCTGTCCGCGCGGCCAAAGCCCAAATGCTTAGAGATACAGTTATGGAGGAATTCCACCATAACCCTCACCCACCGGTGAGTGGGTGAGGGTTATAAAAGCTTGTTGAGCTTGAGAATGCAATGCAAAGATCAACGCTGGCCAGAAAAATTACCAAGCAAATCAATTTTCAGGAAATTGTGCAAAATTCTTACACAATTTATTAATTAAACAAAACTAATCAAAACAAACAAAATAATTGAAACACTCGGAAAAAATTTATGGATTTAACTGGTGAAGGAACGCTATGTACACAGACAAAAAGAAAAAAATTGCTACAAGGACAAAATATGAGTTGCCAATTAATATTTATATGGATATTGCTCAAGTGAACAAAAGTTTATTTTTTATCAATGAAATTAGTCAAGTGACTTCTTTATTCTAATTAACCACTAAGGAAAGGCTAAAGTCGGGCGGTGCCAACTATATATGATACCCTACACCAATCTTGTAAGATTGGATATCAATGAAATATCCTATGTATACTTCACCTTAAACTAAAATTTGGTACGTCTCTGCCTCAGTAGCCAAATCGGGTAAACCATATATACAGGGGCTATAGCTAAATCTGAACCGAGTTTCTTAAAGCTCGGCAATATGGGTACTACCCTGCTAAATTTCAAAATGATTAAATTCCAAATAGCGCTAAAAGACCAAATCGGAAGGAACATATACGAGTATGTGTGGGCTATATCTTAATCTATATCTTAATCTGAACCGAGTTTCTTCACCCTCATTGCCGAGCTTTAACAAACTCTACGCTGCTAAATTCTGAAATTATTGGATGTAAAATACAGCTTCTGCAGCCATAAAATGCCAAATCGGAAGGAATAAATGTTCCTATATCTAAATCTGAACCGATTTTGACCAATTTCAATAGGGTTATTTACAGGTGTGAAAGAGTACTTATTGCAGAATCTCGATAAATCGACTTAGCTACTGATTCTGAGTCGAATACTTTACGGTGGGTCTTGCTGTATTATTTACAGGTGTTGCAAGCATCTGTCCAGGGCTGCGGAGTCGAGCCAAAAAAACTCGACTCCGACTCCCGGAGTCTGATTTTAAAATGATTCGACTCCGGCAGTTAAATAAAATAAATTTCTGAAATTATATTTCTACTAAAACGTGAGTTCATTTATAAATAAGATATAGCTTTGTTAAAAAACCATTATGTTCGCTTCAGGCATCCAGTTTCTTCGATAGCCTCACGAATTCTATATTTGAGGTCTTGAATCGACGCTACCTTATCTTTCACGTGGCCCCAAAGGAAGTAGTGGCACGGTGTTAAATCACAAGATCTCGGTGGCCAATTGTGATCACCTCTTCGAGAGATAACACGACCCGGAAACTTTTCCCGTAACAGAGCAATGGTTTCGTTGCTTGTGTGGCACGTAGCGCCGTCTTGTTGAAAGTAAACGTTGTCCAGATCAATACCATCCAACTCCGACCATAAAAAATCATTAATAATCAATCGATAGCGCAATACATTCACCGTAACTGTTGATCCAACCTCATTTTCGAAAAAGTAAGGTCCAATGACCCCGCCGGACCATAAACCGCACCAAACAGTCACACGTTGAGGATGGAGAGGCTTCTCAAAATAACTCTTGGGTTTTCCGAGCCCCAGATGTGACAATTTTGCTTGTTGACGTAGCCACCGAGGTGGAAATGGGCCTCATCAGTCACGATGATTTTCGAATTTTAATAATTTCAATACGTTGTTGAATCGTGTATCGTTCCATTTTTAGTAATGGCGTAGTTTCTACTTGTCAAATGTCAAAGAATAAAAGCTTCAAAAGTGGCAAGTACCGAAATACCGAGTGATTCAAAATAAAACCTCTTGTTGGAAAACCCGTTATATCTGAGCTTATTCTGCTCTAACAAGGTGGTTTACGATATCATATAGTTGGCTTCGCCAGTCATTGGTATTTTCTTACTTGTTTTTTACTCGCTTAGGAATAGCGTATAGTCTCGCATACTTCTTTTTTTCTTAGCAAGATGGATAGTCTTGCTAAATTGATCACATATATAAACAGAACTTTCCTAAAACTGTCTTTACATAAAAAGTCGATAATTTGGTTGACTTTATATATATTTTGGACATACAAAAATATTTGGTTAAAAGCTTCAAATGTTTTATCCTTCTTTTGTATCAAAATTGTTTTCCCAAAAATTGTTGAGTGCAAAAATTCTATCGCATAAATGGTACATTTTGCACAATCCATCTTCCAAGACTCCGACTCCACAGCCCTGCATCTGTCACAACACAAACTTATACAGCCTGTTTCCGTAACTTAAAAATTTGCTTTCGTTCGCCTGCCAGATAACAAGCAGCTGATTTGGGTTTCACTAACTACCATCACAACGACAAGTCGCACGATAATAGGCGTGTTTTCGTTACACCATAAGTGCTTAATTTGTATGGGGAGCTAAGCACTTTTAAGCACTATTAGTTCCCGATGAAGTTTGGTGCTTGTGTTCATGTCTTAATCGAGTATGATGTTGCCAGATTGGGCACCCTATATTTAGCAATATGGCATCCCATTTTTGGAGAGATTTTATCAATTATTGTAAATTAACGGGAAGAAGAAGAACAAAAATGGGAAATTATTTTAATATTTGCAAAAGAGTCTAAACAATTGAACATAGAATAGTAAATATATGTTTTATAAATACTTTTCACGAATTTTTTGTCGGTTTCGTACTGTTCTTTCTTCGCAACTCATGACACCATTGCTACCAGATAGTGAAAATCCGCTACTTATTGCTTATGTGCCAGTTAGTGGAAGTCAGTTGTTTTCGTTGCAAAGTGCTAAACTAAAAGTGCTAGCTTGTAACGAAAACATGCCTAATGAACTCGTACGAAAACGCAATCATTTCAATGTACATATCGGTTTCTCTATCTCTCTTTGCTGTCATCTGGGCGAACACAAATGTCAGATCGAGTCACGTTATTTCATATGTCGACTGATAGGAACAATGAATAAAAAACGTTATTTAAAGCAGAAATAAATAGATATTAATAATTATAATTATGGTAAAAACAATTAAATAATAATATTGTATACATATGTTTACATATTTAAGCATAAAGAAGTCAACATTGGCAGCTCGCTAAGATGGAAAAAATTCATCAGTGCACAATGAGAGAGATGTGAGAGAGAGAGAAAACATATGAGAGTGGTGGATCAGCTCAGCTGACCCACCCAGCGTTGATACTTGGCCACCGCTAGTGTAAAGGATACAGAGGTGTATTTTCTAAGGTCGACCACACAAAAATGTGTACTTTTTTAGACCGGAAGTTGTGAAATTATTCATCTGGCAATTACATTATTTTCCAAATGGTAAATTGCTAACGTCATTGACGTAAGGCCAGGCGAACGAACGAACCTTATAGAAACCAAATTCCTGACGAAAGTGAGTGACTGGTTTTCTTTCGCAGAGATATTCGTTAGAAATACAGAAACAGGCCGGAGAGTCTTGATTCAGCTCAGCTGACCCACCCAGGGTTGAGAGTACAGAGGTGTATTTGCTAAGGTCGACCATACGAAAATGTCTGCTTTTTTAAACCGGAAGTTGTAAAATTATTGATCTGGAAATTACATTATTTTCCAATTGGTAAGTTGCTAACGTCATTGACATAAGGCCAGGCGAACGTACGAACGAACTTTAGAGAAACCAAATTACTGACAAAAGTGAGTGACTGGTTTTCGATCGCAGAGACTTTAGACCTTATTCATAAAAATTTAAAGAAGGTTTGAGGAACGCTTTAGCAGTGTTAAAGCGTTCTTCAAACCTTCATTAAATTTTTATGAATAAGGGCCTTTTGTTAGAAATACAGGAACAGGTCATTTATACCCTGTACCACAGTATGGTGTAGCGTATAATGAATATATATTCTTTACTTTCCTACTCCTTTTGTGAGTTATCGGCCGCTCCAGCAAGACAGGCACTAACTCTAAATTTAATACAGCTAGACATTATAACAAGGTAATGCGTCGCATCTACTGCTATTAGACTTTGGCAATTGACTCTTTCGCACATAGTGCCATTCTAGGCAAAATAATGCCTGTCCTTCCACGCATTGTTGATTAAACTGTGTATGTCCGAAAAACTTTTGGACAAGTAGTATCTCAGTCTGTTTTTCTTCTTCTTCTACTCGTGCAGTTTAGAAGTGAGTTTAATTTAGCTCCGTCACTTATCGACAAAACCTGGTTTTTACGCGTCTTTTTACGCCAACGAATGGTAATTCATCAGGAAATTTTGCACTTTTTCAGTTTAGGATTTTTAGGATTCTACCGGCACGTGCCGGTAGACAATTTTGTCTGAAAACCTATTTTCCATGGTTTTTATTTGTTGTTTTCGTAGTTGTGGGAAAAAGAAAAACAATATAATTATTTTATCTTTTATTATTGTAACCTCTGTTTTGTCATTTGGATCGAAATGGAATGGAACATCATACTTTCGTTCAAAGGTGTAGGGATTAGAGCGCGTCTTATTCCAATTAGTGTACGTATCATTTAGTATACGTAACAAAACGTAACGGTACGTACACGGGGCAAAATCGGCGTTTCTGATAAGTTTGAATATAAAGAAAATATATTTGGAAGAAAGCTTTTTCAATATTATATATTTCTGAATAAATAAATTTTATTTGAAAAAACATTAAAGTTTATTTCGAACGAATATGTTAATATATTACAATGCAATATATTTGCAAACTAACTTTTTCAAATAAAATATGTGTTCACAAAGAAATACAATTATTGTTTAGAAATTTCTCCAAATAAACTTTATTTCAAATAAATTAAAAATTTGCTACATTTTTCGAATTTCGGTTTTAATTTTCCATGATTTCTAGTTATGTCTTACGGTTTCATTATCTTTCGTTTCAAATCACTCAATACTAGTTTCTAAATATTCTAAATCATCATTTGTTGTCAGTACAACGAGTAATTTATAGTTATGCAAGATTATACGATTTCAATTATAAAGGAATTTTATGAACAATTCTAAAAAATATAAATTAATTACTGAAAACCTTAAAACTTGCATTAGGTTTAAGGTATCGATATATTTTTGAATACTTAAATGCAACTAATATTTGTTTCGGAAATAATATTACCAAATAAAAAAATAATTGGATGGAAACGAAGAATTGTTTAGACCAACATCTGCCCAAATATATACATATGTTTCAAACGGGTGCGATGAGGACCACTGCTACAACAGCACTTGACATTGTAAAGAATTTCTCTCCTCTAGACATCTTCATACTGGAAACTGCGGAAATTATACTTCTTAGACTAGGCGAGTTAAACCTGAAGTGCATGGTACAAGTTAGACATACAAAGATACACAATTATGGAGATATTCATCCCTATTCAGACTACACAACGAGTGAAACATTTATAGGGAAAGATTTCACCACAAAAATTCCCTCCATTGAAGAAAAGTAAAAACATTACATACGGAAATATTAACATTTCAAATGACGCATCAAAAATGGATAGTGGAACCGGATGTGGCATTTTTTGCGAGGAGTTAGATATAGGAGAATCATATAAGTTAAGAGACGAGTGTAGTATAATTCAAGCGGAAATTTTAAAAGCTGCTGAACTAATATCAATGAGACCGCTATACTACAGTGATATCAGTATATTCATTGACAGCCAAGCAGCAATAAAGGCTTTACAGGGGTCGGATCTAAGGTCAAAGGTAGTGAGTTGCTGTCATAGAGAATTGAGGATTCTCATTGAACAGCATAAAATTACTCTATGCCGGGTTGCCAGGCCACAAGGATATCCCGGGTAATGAAGAAGCGGACGCTTTGGCTAAGTATGGAACGCGCCTTACAGGTGGCGTGGTTCCGCATGTTTTACCATCATTATTTTTATATAATTAAGGAGAGAAATAAAGAGAAGTGGCACAGACGTTGGATTACATCTACAGGCTGTGAGCAGACCAAACTACTTTGGGACGTTTATGCTGATAATGAGGAGGGAGGATTTAAAGGCAACTATAGATGTGATAACTGGACGTTACACCCTTGGGAAGCACGTGGTAAGAATCGGTATTAGAAATGATGACATATGTAGATAGTGTGGCGCTACAGAATACTCGGAAGATAGTTATCACTTCCTCTGTCAGTGTCCGACCTTAAGCAAAAGAAGAAAAAATATATATTCGGCTCTTTTTCTTTTCGGACTCTGACGGAAATTCGAGGGATCGAACCTGATAAAATTTTGACAATTTTGCATCTAGATGGCACCCATAGAACTACATGTAGTAAGCAGGCGACGCTGGAAAACTGAACGGCACTTTCGCGGCATTACCTGGGCAATTAAAAAAGAAGTAGACGAGAAGGAAGAAACAAAACAAAACAATGAGGAATAACAGTGGATCAAGCATGGTCTAGTTTGGACATCGGAGGGGCTTCGGTGTCATCCTCCAATAACCTAACCGAACCTATCTCAGTCTATACCATAAAGATTGCAATTAAAGGGTCGCATCTCAGGACATATCAGATTCGTGTACATCTGTACAAACGGTTTCAAACTCAACAGGTCTTTGGTGTGTTTTCTAAGGAACTTCAACTATGTATACGAGTACATTTCAAAAAGACTGCCTGATCACTGTAGAGTTTACCGACCAGAAAACTTAGCTATTAAAATTTATGTTTTAACCAAAGTCGGTCTCAATATATTCTCTAATGAGAGAGACCGATATTAAGTCCCTGAAAACGATATTCTTGAATTCAAAAACATTCCTCGGCTGTCTCGGATCTCTTAACGAGATGGCTGAACAGTGATTAGCCTGATTTGGGTGCTCGGCCACAGGCACATACCAGGGAAGTGCAAAGAAGATTAACGTGCAAAGCTAGGAACTACCTTACACGTTTCATGGGAACTGGAATATGTGGCCATGCCTCCAGTGACCTGTACGCTCTTCTGGAGAGATAGTACTCTTTAGGCAACAAATAACTGTCGGCACTAGTCGGGAACTATGTATATATAAGTACATACATTTCAAGCTGGTGTGATCCTGTCTAAACTTCAAGCACACCCAAGAACTTCTGTCGTTATCGCAACCGGGCATCTTACTTATCGCGTCCATTATGATGGGTCGCTGCCTTATTGGAAAGCACGCAGAGGGATTGAAGGTCTTCCGAAGTGATTTTTGCAGAAGCTGCGGTGGCGTAGAGGTGGAGGAATCAATAGAACACCTGCTGTGTCTGTGCCCTGCTATCTCTAGAAGGCGGCAGGCTACCCTAGGTTCACATTTTTTGGGAGATAATTAACAGGCTTGGCTGATGTTAAATTTTGATAACTGATGACTAGGAAGTAATCATACGGCGTTTATCCGTCAAACCAACCAAAAGTTATACACAAAACAGTAGAGGTCATTCGATTTGCAACACAAAGCAAAATCCAAACAAATTTAAAAATTTCACTTTACTTTGATCGCCTCTCCTGAAACTGAACTACGTCTTTCTACTTAGCATACATTGGAATGGAAGTATCCATATTTATATATTCCGTAAATGCGCAGCAGCTTTTTCGTGAAAATTTTCCATTTTTTAACTGCACAACTGAGCAGTGTTACCGAGTAAACATCGCGTTTCAAATTCCCAACAGCTAAGAAATTAATGCGCAAACACTCAAGAACATCGAGACAAAACGTGATATAACAAACAATATTACAAAAGTGTTTTCTGGTTTTTTCGAATTTAAAACTATGGTTTTCTAATAAAGATAGTTCTCTAAAAACTCTGTGTGACTTTTGTTGCTGTGTCCGATTTTATATCCATAACGAATTGAGCCACACAGATTTTCCTAACACTTTCGAATCGAAATTGACAACTTGTCATCCATAACTTTCGTTTTCTTGATTTCTGTTTATTTTTCAGAAAGAAAAATGGTATTCGTCTGTCTGTCCCCTCTTTGGAATTATTAACTAATCTGTTAAATAACAAAAGGCAAAAAATAATGTTTAGTAACATTTTTCCCAATCAATTTCAGTATTCTGTTGCATTGCCATCGTGGCTATCACCACCTCCTCCTGCTCCGGCTTTGGCTCGTTCCAATGACATTCACATTCACAGACATTCATCCATCCATCTATCCATACTCGTATATTGGTGGAATCTTAATCTTTATCATTGCTCTGGCAGGCAGGCAGTCAGCCAAAGCCAAAAACCAAATTGATCCATCTTTACAAGTGGCCTTCTCCCCGTTGCCCTGTCCTCGGGCACCAAACCACCGCCCGGTTCCCGCCCACCATTCCACAGAGTCTTCATCACGGCCGAGCCAAGAAACAAACAAAAACATCCGTCCAACGCCGTGGCCATTGGATTTCGGATTTTTGGTACAGTGTGTGGGC